>CM071570.1:2751594-2976151 GCA_036426205.1 Ascaphus truei
AGGGAGAGAGGTTGGTAGTGAGGTGTTCTCCCTAGCAGCTGCTGCACTGTGTGGGGAGGAGGAGGGGAGCGCGGTTGGTGGTCGTGAGGTGTCTCTACCTCCGCAGTGCTGCACGGTGTGGGGGGAGGAGAGGCGGTAGTGAGGGTCAGCTCCCTCGCAGCTGCTGCACGCGCTGTGGGGAGGAGGAGGAGAGCGGGTCGGTAGGGGGGTGTATCTCCTCCGCAAGGCTCGCTGGCACGGTGTGGGGAGGAGGAGGAGGAGAGGAGGTAGTAAGTTAGGCAATTAGGGGGGTAGGGTAGCTAGGTTGGTTTTAGTGAGGTGTGGCTCTCACTCTACGCAGCATGCCTGAACGGTTGTGGGGAGGAGGAGGAGAGGCGGTATGAGGTTGTCCTCCTCCGCAGCCTGCTGACACGGTGTGGGGAGGAGGAGGAGAGAGGCGGTGGTTGGAGTGGTGAGTGAGGTGGTATATCCCTCCGCAGATGTGCCGGCCTGTGGGGAGGAGGAGGGATAGGCGGTTCTAGTTAGGGGGGTGGTTAGGGTAGGTGGGGGTGGGGTAGTGAGGTGCCTAGCCCTCCGCAGACTGCCTGGCCACGGTCCTGTTGTGGGGAGAGGAGAGGCGGTTATTGTGAGGTGCTCCTCCCTCCGCAGCTGCTGGCAACGGTGTGGGGGGAGGAAGAGAGCGTTGTCAGTGTCGGTAGTGCGTTCTCTCCCTCGCACGGTTTCTGCTGCACGGTGTGGGGAGGAGGATGGACGAGTGAGACGGTAGTGAGGTGCTCTTCCCTCCGCAGCTGCTGCAATCACGGTGTGGGGCAGGAGGAGGCGGAGATGGGGGCCTCCCTCCCACTCTGGGGTGTGAGGAGTTAGAGGAGGTAGTGAGTAGTGCTCCCTTCCGCAGACTGCTGCAACAGTGTGTGGGGGGAGGAGAGAGCGGTAGTGAGGTGCTCCTCCTCCGCAGGGCTTGCTGCAACGGCTGGTGAGGAGGAGGGAGCGAGGAGGGGGAGTGATTTCCGGGGTGGGGTTAGTGAGGTGTCTACTTCAGTTCCTCGACAGCTGAGTGCAACGTTGTGGGTGCGGGAGAGGAGGAGAGCACGGTTAGTGTGGAGTGGTGTACTCTCCCTCCGAGGATGCCTGCTGATTGTGGGGGGGAGGGGAGAGGCGGTAGTGATGGTGTCCTCTCCTCCGCAGACTGCGCCGGTTGGGGAGGAGGACGGAGAGTGCGGTGTAGGTGTCCTCCTCCCTCCGCAAAAGCTCAGCTGCAGCGTGTGGGGAGGAGGAGGAGAGTGGCTAGTGACTGTGTCTCTCCCTCCAGCAGTTGCTGCACGGTGTGGAGGGGAGGCAGGAGAAGCCGTGGTTAGTGGGTGCTCTCTCCTCCGCAGATGCTGTCACGGCTCATGTGGGGGGGAGGAGAGAGTCGGTAGTGAGGTGTCTCTCCCTGCAGCGCTGCCAGGGTGGGTGGGGAGGGAGGAGAGGCGGTATGTTGAGGTTGTCGTCTCCCTCCGCAGCTTGCTGCAGGTGTGGGGAGGAGGAGGAGAGTGGTAGTGGGGGTCCTCTCCCTCCGCAAGTGACTGCCACACGGTGTGGGGAGGAGGAGGAAGAGGAGGAGTAGTCTTGGGTGTGAGGGGGGGAGTGAGGTGCTTGTCCCTCTCCCACTCCGCAGTGCTGGCACTGGCTGTGGGGAGGAGGAGGCGAGGGCGTGGGTAGTGAGGTGACCTCTCTCGCAGCTGCTGCCACGGTGTGGGGGAGGAGGAGAGCCCAGGCCGGAGTGAGCTGGTGCCTATCCCTCCGCAGCTGCTCTGAAACAGTTGTGGGGACGGAGAGAGAGGCCGGTAGTGAGGTTGTCCTACTCCCTCGCGATGACTGCTCAAGAACGGGTGGGGCGGCAGGAGGCCCAGGAGAGGGGTTTAGGTGAGGTGTCTCTCCCTCCGAGTGCTGCCGGTGTGGGGAGGAGGAGAGTCGGTAGTGAGGTGTCTCATCCCTCCGCAGCTGCTGCACGGGTGTGTGGCCCCTGGGAGGGGGAGAGGCGGTAGGTGAGGTGTTCCCTCTCCCTACGCAGCGCTGGCCGGTTGGGGAGGGGAGACCCCCCCCCCCTGGGCACCTGTCCTTTTGGCTTTTTTTTGGCGGTCCCCCCTTCGGTAGTGAGGTGTTCATTACTCCTTTTTCCCGAACAGCTGCTGCACGTGTGTGGGCGGGAGGAGGAGACCGGCGGGGTAGTGAGGTGCTCTCCTCCGCAGTCTGTGACACTGTGTGGGGGCAGGAGAAGCCGGTAAGTGAGTGTCTCTCCCTCCGAGCTGTGCAACGGTGTGGGAGGAAGAGGAGAGGCGGTAGGAGGGTCTCTCCTCCGCAGTGCCCTGACTCCATGGGGGGAGGAGAGGGCGGTAGTGGGTGTCTATTCCCCGAAAGCTTCTGCACGTGTAGGGGGGAGGGGCACGGTAGTGAGGTGTCTCTCCTCCGCAGTGCTGCAACGGTGTGGGGGAGGGAGGAGAGCCGGTAGTGAGGTGTCTCTTCGCAGCTGCTGCAAGGTGTCCGGGGAGGAGGAGGAGAGGAGCCGGTAGTAGCGGTATGAGTGAGGTGCTACTCCATCCGCAGCTGCTGCACGGTGTGGGGGGAGGAGAGAGGCTAGGGTAGGTAGGTAGTGAGGTGCTCTCCCTCCGCAGCTGCTGACGGTGTGGGGAGGAGGAGGAGAGGCGGGTGGGTAGTGGGGTGAATCTCTCCCTCGCAGATGCTGCACAGCCGGTGTGGGAGGAGGAGGAAGGACGGGGTAGGGCGGTATGAGGTGCCTCTCCCTCCGCACGCTGCTGCACGGTGGGGGGGGGAGAGAGCCGGGTGGTGTGAGGTTGTCCTCCTCGCAGTGCTGAACGGTGGGGGGGGAGGAGGAGAGACGGTCCCTAGGTGTGAGTGAGGGCCTCTCCTCCGCAGATGCTGCACGGTGCCTGTGGGGAGGAGGAGGAGAGGAGGGTAGTAGGGGGTGTAGGTCCGCTCACTCCGCAGTGCCCGATGGTGTGGGGGGAGGAGAAAGAGTCGGGTAGTGAGGGTCTTCTCCTCCGCAGCTGCTCTCACGGTGTGGGGGGGAGGAGGGAGAGGTAGGTGGGTGTAGTGAGGTGTACTCTCATCCGCAGCCTGTGCACGGGTCTGTTGGGGGGGGAGAGGAGAGTGCCCGGTCGGGTTGGTGCGGTGTATGGTTAGTGACGTGTGTCTACTTCCCTCCGAGTGTGCACATGGTGTGGGGGGAGGGAGAAGATCGGGTTAGGTTAGTGTAGGTGCCTCTCTCCTCCGCAGCTGGGCACGGATGTGGGAGGAGGAGGAGATGAGGGGTTGGTGGGTAGTGAGGGTAGGAGGTGTCTTACTCCCGCAGCGCTGCTGACGGTGTGAGGAGGAGGAGGAGAGGCGGTGGTAGTGAGGTGTCTCTCCATCCGCAGCTGCTGCACGGTGTGGCGGAGGAGGCGGGAGGAGAGCAGGCCGGGTGTGAGGTTTGTCTCCCTCGCCCCATCCCGCAGCTGCTGCACACGGTGTGGGGAGGAGGAGGAAGAGGGGGGTCGTAGTGAGGTTGTCTCTCCTCACGCAAGCCCTGCTGCCACCGGCTTGTGGGGAGGGAGGAGGAGAGGCGTGGTGTAGGAGGTTTGTCTTACCCTCCGCAGCTGCTGCAGCGGTGTGGGCGAGGAGGAGGAGAGCCGGTTGTAGGAGGTGGTCTCTCTCCTCCGAAAGCAGCTATGAATGGTGTGCGGCGGAGGGAGGAGAGCGGTGTGAGGTGAGGGTTCGTATCCCTCAAGCAGCAGCCCCCCTGACGGTGTGGGGGGGAGGAGGAGAGCTGCGGTCCCGGTGGTTGGGGTATGGTGGTGTTTTACCTCCTAAGAAGCTGCTGCAGTGTGCGTGGGGGAGGATGGAGGAGAGCTCGGTTAGCTGGTGGGGCTGTATCCAGCAGCTGCTGCAAGGTCCCCCTGTGGGGGGAGGAGGAGAGGTGGAGTGACCGGTTGTCCTCCCTCCCCGCAGCTGGTGCACGGTCCCAGCCCTCCCTGTGGGGGGGACAGGAGAGGCCTTGGTATGGTAGTGGGGTGTCTCTCCTCGGCAGTGCGTTCCATGTGTAGGGGCGGGAGGAGGAGCCAGTCGGTAGGGGCGTCTGTGGTGTTGTCTACTCCTCCGCAGCTTGCTGCACTGGTGTGTGGGGGGAGGAGGAGAGGCGGTGGGTAGTGAGGTGCCATCACTCCGCAGCTGTGGCATGGCTCGCCTGTGCAGGAGGAGCGAGGAGAGGCGGGGGATTGGTAGTGGGGGAGGGTCCCCACCCCCCGGTTAGTGGGGTGCCTTCACCTCCGCAGCTGCCTGCACGGCTGTGGGAGGAGGAGGCAGGAGCCAGTCAGTAGTGGCCAGGTGTTGCTCCCTCCGCAGACTCGCTTGTCCATCCCCCAAGCCAAGTGATTCACAACCTTTTTGTTGTGGAGGAACCCTTTAAGTATTTGTAACAGTTTCGGGGAACCCCTATCGGATGACATAGGTGCAGAACTAAATCACAAAATAGACGTGTAAAGCCAGTGGGGGGATAAATATCATTAACTCATACTTTTGACTAAACAAATGGTATATATTTTGTAATTGATTTGTCCTAAACATCCCCCCCTCCCCCGAATCTCACAAATCCCACCCACTGATTCAATCGAGCGCGCGCCACAGACGCGCGCCTGAGCCTCCCCGACGCGCGCCGGCGAACGGCGAACGCCGCCGAGCGCCCGCCGGCGGCGTCGGGCGCCGCGACGGCGAGGCCGCCTCCGGGGGACCGCGCGCCCCCGCGCCCGCCAGGCTGCGCGCCGCGCCCCCGCGCCGCCGCGAGAGCCGCGGCCAGGCGACCGGCGCCGCGAACAGCGCGCCGCCGGCGCCCGGCGAGGCCCCGCCCGCGGCCCCCGCCGGCTGGGCGCCAGCGCGCGCGCGACAGAGCCACACGGCGAGTAGCGGAGACCCGCCCGCGGGCCTGCGCTGCCGCGGTCCAATGCGGGCCCGCAGTGCGGGGCGACCCGCGCCCCCGTGCCGCAGCGCCAGCGGCCGCGCGAGCGCGCCGCGCCCGCAGTCGCGCGCCAAACCTCGCCCGCGCGCACAAGCGCGCGCCGCGACCCGCGCCCGCGCCCGCCCCGCCGGCGGGAGCAGCCGCGCGGGCCGGGCGCCCGCGACCGCGCGGCGCCGCGAAGCGCGAGCCGAGCCACAGAAGGCGCGGCCCCGCCCCCGCAGCGCGCAGAGAAAGCGTCGGACACGCGCCAGTAAGAAGGAGAGCACCTTACCTCTCCCACAAGGCGTGCTAGAGAGCAACAAAAGGCGAGCTGAAACCATCGACAGAAGAGGGAAGTTATCAGAGAGACAGATCACGCCCACGGAGAAGCAGGAGGTTCGCACGAACGGAGATGTCTGCAGATTGCAGAGCGACCGTCGAGACCACGCCGAGGCTGCCGCGGGCCGTCGGCCGGGCGCGCTCTGCAAGGTCGACGCGACCGCCCTCCACTTCTCGCGCTAGCAACTTCCGAGCGGACCCCCCTCGCCGCGCCTCGTGAATCTGCGTCCCTACGTCTCCTACCCGACACAGCCCGGCGGGCGGCGGAAGTCGAGCCCGCGGCGGGCGAGCGACCGCAAAGCGGAGCAAGCATGCCGCGAACGCCGCAACCCGAGCAAGCGAGCGGGAAGCGCCACCGCGCGCGCGGAGCAGCGTAGAGCAGACGAGCCCCCGGGGCCCCACGCCAGAAGGCGCGCGCACAGGCCGCGCAGGGCCGGCCGTCGGGCCGCGCCGGCCCCGCGCTGCGCGCCGCGCAGTCGCGCCGCCCGCGGAGGGCGCTCCGAGACCGCGCCCCCGCAGGCGCGCGAACCTGCGCCCCCGCGGCGTCGACAACGCGCAACCCCGGTAAGAAACTATCGACCTGACGACGTTCAAAGGTGGAAGACCAAGCAGCGCGAGCCAAAACGTCATCATACCACAAGACACCCCAACAGACAGCACGCAGGGAGCTCACAATCACAACAAGACACATCAGGCAGGCGAGGATCCCAACACACATCAACCACGGAAAGTGGTGGACAAACAAACAAACCAACCACAACTGAGAGTGGGTCAGGGAGAGTCTGAGAGTGTGGGCCTGAGAGTGGGTCAGGGAGAGTCTGAGAGTGTGGGTCAGGGAGAGTCTGAGAGTGTCTGTCTGAGAGTGGGTCAGGGAGAGTCTGAGAGTGTCTGAGAGTGGGTCAGGGAGAGTCTGAGAGTGTGGGTCTGAGAGTGTGGGTCTGAGAATGTGGGTCTGAGAGTGTGGGTCTGAGAGTGTGGGTCTGAGAGTGTGGGTCTGAGAGTGTGGGTCTGAGAGTGTGGGTTTGAGAGTGTGGGTCTGAGAGTGTGGGTCTGAGAGTGTGGGTCTGAGAGTCTGGGTCTGAGAGTGTGGGTCTGAGAGTGTGGGTCTGAGAGTGTGGGTCTGAGAGCCTGAGAGAGTGGGTCTGAGAGCCTGAGAGAGTGGGTCTAAGAGTCTGGGAGAGTGGGTCTGAGAGCCTGAGAGAGTGGGTCCAAGAGTCTGAGAGAGTGGATCCGAGAGTCTGGGAGAGTGGGTCCGAGAGTCTGGGAGAGTGGGTCAGAGAGTCTGGGAGAGTGGGTCAGAGAGTCTGGGAGAGTGGGTCAGAGAGTCTGATTTCCCACCCCCCCCTGCACATTTCTCCCCGAGTGTGTGTGTGTACGTGTGTGTGTGTGTGTATACAGACACCAACCCACAGTCAGTCATAGTCACCCACCACCCAAGTGTCAGTCAGTCAGTCACCCAAAGAGAAGCATTTCCAGCCATCACATTAGGGGTGAGTTAATTAAATGTTTGATCAAATATAGCAGGCTAATTTTTAAGTTGATAATTTTGTATTATTTATTTATTTATTTATAAAATATTTTACCAGGAAGTAATACATTGAGAGTTACCTCTCGTTTTCAAGTATGTCCTGGGCACAGAGTTAAGACAAATAATACATGGTTATAAATACAGTTACATAAATGAGCAGGTTATACATTATATACAAGACATTGCATGCACAGTTAAAGATTATATTATGGGCGTATGAAACAGTTACAGACCAGATTAAAATGTGAGACAGCCTTAGATGTGAAAGAACTTAAACTGGTGGTGGATGTAAGAGTCTCTGGTAGGTTGTTCCAGTTTTGGGGTGCACGGTAAGAGGAGGAGGAACGGCCGGATACTTTGTTGAGCCTTGGGACCATGAACAGTCTTTTGGAGTCTGATCTCAGGTGATAGGTGCTGCATGTGGTAGCGGTGAGGAGCTTGTTCAGGTAGCTGGGTAGCTTGCCCAGAAAGTATTTGAAGGCAAGACAGGAAAGGTGAACTTTGCGCCTAGACTCGAGTGATGACCAATCTAGTTCTTTGAGCATTTCGCAGTGATGTGTGTTATATAGTTGCATTGGAGAAGAAAACGACAAATTGAATTGTAGAGGGTGTCAAGTTTGCTAAGGTGGGTTTGAGGTGCCGAGCTATATACTACAGTATGTCTCCATAGTCAATAATTGTATGGCCTGCAAATGATGTTATAAATATCCAAATGGTCCTTGGCAGAAAATCACTCCTGGTCTAGGCGTTGAGCCAAGCACCTGGACAGTCTTGTTTGAACAACGCTCGCAAAGACACACAGATAATAACGTCTAAAACCCAACCGGGAATCTCTTTCTCTATTTCTCGTAACTTCTTATATGCTGAGTAAATTTTGGTTTATTACTTATGTCAGCGTTACAAACATTAAAGGTATTACAATCTAAAAACACTACATAAGCTTTATTTGAATATTGGTTAGCATAAAATACTTCCATTCCATATTTGTTTTTGCCACAGCTGAGTTTTAATTTCTCTAGAAAGCCCCAGGTATTTTTAAATAGTCTCAGAACAAACCTTGCCCACTCATACAGTACCTTCTTTGATATAGACAAAGTACTGATAATTATGTATCATTATAATTCTGGGCGTAGAGCCACAAGCATAGCCTGGGAAAACAAATCTTTACGCTCAAACATGTATCACACGTACACCCATATATATATATATATATATATCAGAACAGACAAAATGGAGAACAGACAAAATGGACGACCAGTAACCCCAGACCCAGGCCCTCTTTCTTCGGTATAACCCTCCTGTCCATAATTATTTCACATTAGATTGCGCAATACAAAAAAATTAACTATGATGGAAAGAAAATATCTTGTAAAGGTTGATATAAAGGATAAGAAGGAGAATACGAATTTCCTTCCATTTATCACCCAATATAATAACGAATCCTATAACATTAAGAGTATCATTGGCAAACATTGGCCAACATTAAAACAAGATCAAGTCCGTGGTGAGTTTTTACCAGATAAACCACAATTTGTCTTTACTAAAGCGCCTAATTTGAAAGATAAATTAGCATTGACTGCCTTCCGGAGTAATACTTGTACAAGCAAAGATTTAACATTTAAATGTAGCCATCTGACCCCTGGCTACTAAATTCCTCTGCCTAACATACACATCCTGGTACCAGTGCAGGCAGTGTTAATCATTGCCCTTGCTGCAGTAAGTAACTCCCTAGTAGTTACAGGGGGGGGGGGGGGGGGGGCCAAGGCCGAGGTGCTGCCCACCTACCGGTGCTAAGACCCGGGACTCACCCCTGGTAATAAAAAAGGGGCTGCAGCTCAATTTAGTTGTCTTGTTCTTAAGCCAGGGATCTGGTTCTGCCTGTTCTGTCCCATCCCTCGGGGGAGTGGGAGCTGATTCCCTTTATCCCATCAGGGGGTAAGTTAGATAAGGAGGGGCTCTTGGGGCCTCAAGCTCCTTGGGTTGGCTCCAAGGAACAATACGATAAGCCGTATGGTATGCTGGGACCTGATAAAGACCAGTTATTACTGCCTGAGTACGAGTTATTCAGGGGGAAGAAGAGCGTTTCCTACAGGGACTGCTCCTATCTATGACAGGCCCTGGAGGATGGAGGCGCTGCACCAAAGAGAAAGAAGATAATATCCAAAAGCCGGACCTGTTGATCCCCAATACCACAGGCGGACGCTCAGAGCTCCTCGGAACTTACAGGTGAGCAGCGCACAGCACCAGTTAGGAGACAAATCTTCTGTGGGAGGCGGGAAAAAGAGGTTACATAAAAAACATGAGACTTGGCTGGACCGTAATCCAAAAGGGTTTTTAAATAGGGTGCAGTGTCTGCAAGTTTGGCATCGACAAAAGTATATATAAAAAATCCTATAAGATTACAGTAGAAGAATTAACTATCTTAAGTTTGAGCAACTATATTACGGAATATGATGTTTATTTATTAGTGTCCTTGCTGCCAACAATATGTTGGCCGCACTACAAGAAAACTTAAAGTTAGTGTAGCACCTGTTCCCACCCCTCCCCCCCACCAACAGGAGGTCTGAGGACTCCGCGGGTGTTGTGTGGGAGCAGCAACAGGACAGGCTTTTCCTCCTTAGGGTGCAGCGCCTCCATCCCATGAGGATCCTGGCAGAAGCAGGATGGTCCCCACAGGCAACTCTCTTCTCCAAATAACACACCACATATTTGGTACAACTGAGTCTTTATTCCATAGACAGATGGTTATCCTCCACAGTCCCTGGAGCAGACCCCAGAGGCTTGAGGCCCCAAGAGTCCCTCCTTAGCTCCCTTACCCCCTGACGGGGCGAGGGGAATCACTCCCACTCCACTGGAGAGAAGACCCACATCGCTTAATTGGGAGTGGACACATTTTTCCATGACTTTGGATAGATTTGGGAGAAATAAGATTGGCCTGTAGTTTGAGATATTGTTTTTGTCCCCACTTTTGAAGATTGGGAAGATTGGGCACCCCAAAACTGGAACAACCTACCAGAAACTCTCACATCGACCATCAGTTTAAGTTTTTTCAAATCTAAGGCTGTCTCACATTTTAATCTGGTCTGTAACTGTTTCATACGCCCATAATATTTATTATCTTTAACTGTGCATGCAATTTCTTGTGTATAATGTATACCCTGTTCATTTATGTAACTGTATTTGTAACCATGTATTATTTGTCTTAACTCTGTGCCCAGGACATACTTGAAAACGAGAGATAACTCTCAATGTATTACTTCCTGGTAAAATATTTTATAAATAGAATTACTTAGCTCTTGATTTGTTACTGCTTGGGCTCCAGATAATTCCCTCTGGACCCTGCGAGAGTTCAGAGAATCCCTCCTATGTAGTTCCAAGGTTATGGATAGGACATCCCTGCTTCAGCGCAATCTCACGTCCTTCCTTCCTCTTCCTGGGATTAAGACCCAGTCAGTCCAAAGCAGACTGCACGACCACCGTAATGCGGGTCTAGGGACTGTGCCAGCTTCCTTAGCTGGGGAGAACTTTCTCTCTCCCCCCTTCTCTGGGGAAAAATAGTCTCTCTCAGAATGGCAGCTCTCTGTGTCTGCCTTAAAACACTTCCTTGTTCATTCAGGAGTCCAGCCTGATTAGCTGCAGCTGAAACTAGTTTCTCTAGGGAGATTAACTCCCTGTAGGTGTAAAGCACTCTTGCTGTAACACTTCAGCCTATACAGAGACAGTGATTGTATCACAATACATACAACTTAAAACTCTGAGACCCTTTGGACTAAATGTGGAATTTGATATAAATATATTTCACATTTAGAGTCATTTGCAATGATGTTTATTTGATCATTTCAAAGGCCAGTCTGCGTTCTGGCTGTGATGTCATGCCCCTCCGCTCAAACCACGCCCCCCTCCCGCTCCCTACAGACTGCATACCGCGGTCTGTGCCTCTCAGCGCGCTGCCTGCATGCAATGCGGGCGTGCTGACTGAGGGAGCGGGGCCTTAGCCTTAGGAGCATATGCTTGTACCCTTCATAAATCATCTCGCTGGGCCTGTTATGCCGCCAGTTTTGGCAATGTAGTTATCACAGTATTCAGAAAGACACTGAAGACCTGCGATAGCTAAATGCCCAAAACTTGTTTTTCCCCCCCTCTTTGGGAGATTTCACAATTACACTGTGTGGTGTGATGCATACCTGCTGGTTTACAGTAGATCGGAGTCTCCTGCAGTGTTGTGGAGGACAGGCTTCTGAGGTAGTAACTGATTCTCTCTCACGGTGACAGCGCCTCCATCTCTTGCAGGCCCCAGGGATGTGGGGACAATCCCTGCAGGAGAATTTACTTTCCCACCCCCTGATAGATTGTAGTGTCAGACAGGAAGATATCTTTGAACAGGATCCCTTTATTTAGTACACTGCAGATGGAACAGCATACACAGCATACCTCACTTCGTGGGGCTTCACCCTCAGGATGTACCCTGGACTTACACTCCAGGCCAAGGGGCCCTGAAGCAGTCCTTGCTCTTCCCTTAGTTCCTGGTGCAGTAAGGGGTATAGTCTCCCATCAACTCCCCTAGGGGAGGGAATACAGATTGGCAGAGCCCTGCACAATTGTTAGGGTAGACCAGCCTCTCTCAAGCAGGTAGAGGCACTGACTAAATTTAGCAGTGCAACTCCTTAAATACAAGGGAAGTAGGTACCAGGTCTGAATCCAGTGAATGGACAAACACAGGCCTAGTCCCACCGCCTCCCCTGTCACTCTAGAAGTGTCTGTGAGTGGGGAAAACCCATGTTAAATCCTGGCAGGGTTACTTTTACCAGGATTTTCTGACACGGAGGGCAGACTTTGTAGCCAAGGAAACCAGCCTGGCTACACTGGCGAGGAGCAGCAATATGATATTTGACTCTCTCAAAAGTTGTAATCCGTGGATCTGCAGCAAAATGGGTGGGCCAGCTGCACAGAGCCGTCTCTCCCTGCACATCTGTGATCAGCGATCGCAGGGTTTTAATAATTTTTTTAATACTAGTGTACGTGTGCAGGGGGTCTCCAGAGCAGAACCGCGTTCAATTCAGGTCCGGGGACCCCCTGCTTCCCGAGATACAGGCCCCGTTATGGGGTGGCGGTATCTCCTCCCGGGTGGGTGGTGGTGGAGGGTGGGTTAACCCCCTTAATTACTATAGCGGTTACTAACCAGTAAGGTGATTAAGGGATTAGGGGACATTAAATTGTCTTTTTTTATTCTTCTGTATTGTTTGTAGCAACAGAGGACATGGATGGTGATGAGGATGGAATCATCGTGGCAGCCTGGCAGGGGTGAGTGCAAGATTTATTTACTTCATTTATGCTGCTTAATGTTGTATTTTAAATGGGCAAATGCGCTATTATCCATATCTGGATAATAGTAATTTTGACCATTATTGTACTGTATGTGTTAGGGGGGGAGGGGGCAAACACCTTTATACTTTGATATCCGAACGTGAAAACCAATTTTTAAAAGTGGCTTAAGCTTCTTAGCGCTCACATGAGGATAATAAATAGTCTTCCAGACGGTGAGAGAATTTGCTTGTGTTACATCCTTTGGCGCACACTTAATGGTGGCGATGCGGCGAGTGGTTATAGCTGTATATTAAATCTGATAATACATCGTTGTACCGGTACGTATTATGCGTGGTGGAAAAGCGCCACATTTTCATTTTTAATGTCCTATTAAAACGCTCTACTATCGCTGCTTTAACTGTGTTATTAGCAATAAATTGTTTTATTCCATACTTTTTGAGCAGTAAATTAACATTCTTATTCAAGAACTCTGTTCCCCCGTCAGTTTGTAACTTTTGTGGCACACGGCCCTCTAAGAAAATCTCCTGCAACGCCGTGGCGATACTAATCCTGGTTTTATTTGGCAACGCTCGCGCCCAAGCGCATTTTGACAAAATATCAATAACCGTCAGTATATAGCGGGTGCCGCCATTAATCTTGGCAAAATCGATCATTGATACGAGATCGGCCTGCCATTGAGAATCTATATTAGCCACGCAAATCATATTCCTTTTTAAATGTCTTCGCGCAGGTTTGTATAATGAATAGATATCTTGATTTAAAAGATAATCGTTGACAGTTTCAGTTTTCATCCCGTACTTTTTTGCTTCTGTAACGGGTTTTCCCCCACCCAATCGCAGATATAGTGTGGGTGCGGAGAACATACAGTGTTACCAGGTGTGGTGCTTTACCTGTTAGGTTCACAGGAGGGCTGAGCTTCCGCCACGGGGAACCTGGGGCAATTATATTAAGAGTAACTCTGTACTGGGTGCAGCGCCTCCACCTGCGATGGTTCCTAGCAGAGCAGGAATTGTGCCAGTGGTTCTATTGAGATTGCGAAAAGCAATGGGGATAGGGGGCAGCCCTGTCTGGTTCCGTTTCTTATGTGGATCGGGCTGGATTGTCCTCCTGGCAGTTTTAAATATGCAGTGGGGTTCTGGTATAGTGCTCGGACCCCCTCTAGGAACGGACCTGAGAAACCGAATTTGATCATTGTTTGATCAAGGAAGGACCATTTGATCCGGTCAAAGGCCTTCTCGGTATCTAGGCTCAGAATCATGGCCTGGAGTTTATTGAGATGCACGTGGTCGATGATATTGATAATTTTGCGGGTGTTGTCAGAGGCCTGTCTTCCTGACACGAAACCCACTTGGTCTATATGAATTAGTCTGGGGAGAATAGGATTTAGCCTGTTTGCGAGGATCTTGCTAAAGAGTTTTAGGTCTGTATTAAGCAGGGAGATTGGTCTGTAGTTACCGCATTGCAGCGGGTCCCTTCCTTCCTTATGAATAATAGCTAAGTTGGCAGCAGAAATTGTGCCCGGGATCGGGGCTCCTTCTAGGAAGGAGTTGAACATATCAAGTAGAAAGGGGGAAAGAGACAATCTAAATTTTTTATAATAAGTGTTTGAAAAGCCGTCAGGGCCAGGAGTTTTGGCTATCTTAAGGGTGCTTATGGCTTGCGCCAGTTCCTCCTGAGTGATTTTACCGTTCAGGGCTTTGAGTTCCTCGTCAGTAAGGAAGGGTAGATTGCATCTCGCCAGAAATCGTGAGGCAGAATCTACATCTGTTGGGGCTTGGTTGGGGGGGTGGAGGTTGTAGAGCTCCGTGTAATAATTTGCGAATTGTTGGGCAATTTCTTTTTCTATATAGGTACTGTGGCCTCCTTTAGTGCGGATTCTTGTGATTTGTACTCTTGCTTTTATGCCCCGTAGTTTTGATGCTAGGAGTTTGTCGGCCTTATTACCCCTATCGTAGAACCTCTGATTGGTCAATTTAAGCGCTCTCTCCACCTCTTCTAATTGGGATTGTTTTAGCTCAGTTCTTGCTTTGTCAAGTGTTCTGAGTATTTTTTTGGAGGGGGCCTTTTTGTGTTGTTGTTCGAGGGTAATTATTTTATCAGTTAGCGCCTTTTGTGTTTTTAGTTTAGATTTTTTCTTGTAAGATGCCAATGAGATTAGGTCGCCTCTGATTGTTGCTTTATGGGCTTCCCACAGCGTTGACGCTGCAGAAACTGACCCTTTATTTAATTCAAAAAATGAGGTTAGTTTGTGCCGGATAGTTTCTACAATTTGCGGGTCGTTAAGTAGGGAATCATTTAGCTTCCAATTATAGGAGGTGTTCTTTACAAAAGGGAGAGAGAGGGTCAAATCTACCGGGGCATGGTCAGACCACGTAATCAGCCCTATATTGGCGTGGGAGGACGCCTGGAGAACATTTATGGAACCTAGCAAATAATCGATCCGCGAGTAGGATTGATGTGGGGCCGAGAAGAACGTGTAGTCCCTCTGGCCTACGTGCTGGGCCCTCCAAATATCCGTAAGGGAAAAATTCTGCAGGATCTCTCTAAACCTTTTCGCCTTTTGCTGGGTCTGGGCTGTGTGTTGAGCAGAAGGCAAGGAAGATTTGTCCTGCTCTGGCGACAGTACCATATTAAAGTCCCCGACTACCAGCAGTGAGGCGAGTACAGATTGGTCCAGGGATTCCAAGAGGTCCTGAGTAAATTGTACTTGATTTTCGTTGGGTGTGTAAATATTGATTATGGTAATGGGATTTCCAGATAGGGATCCTTGTATGAGTAAGTAGCGTCCCTCTGGGTCTCGGGATATATTGGTGGGGGCAAATGGTACACTATTTTTTATTAGAATGGCTACTCCCCTTTTCTTAACGAGGGAGGGGGCGTAAAAAGCTTGGGGGAAGGCCTGTTTGAATGCGTTGGGGGGGTCATTGGAGTTAAAATGGGTCTCTTGAATACAAATAATGTCGCTCTTGGTTTTTTTAGTTCCTGTAGCGCTAGTTTACATTTCTTGACTGAGTTGAGGCCCTTAACATAGAGGGAGGTAATTTTAATTGACGACATTATGGGGGCATTTTTCTCCCAGGGTTGTGAGGCCTGGGTCCCGCATTTTTCCAATGACGGGGAAGGGTTGGTTTTTTGCTAGGGGAGGGGTTGGTGGGTTTGTTATCTGCTTTATGGTCCATTTTGATGCGGAGAGTTAGAGAGGGGTAGGGTGGGGGGGAGTGGTCAGGGGGGGGGGGGGGGGGGGGGGGAACACACATTAGGAGAGAAAGAGATGGGCTTTCAGAGAGCCCAATTGTTTTTCCCTTTGGCACCTTTGTGTCAAGGAGCTGGGGATTAAGTCCCCTGGAGATCCTTCCGTAGCGCCAATCGTGGGGCACTTCGGCAGCATCTTCACCGAGATTCCTTGCTTTTACAAGTTAAGGTACAATCTATTTTTTCACATCCATTAGAAATACAACAATTAAAGCTGTGGGCAGGTACATGGGTGAACAACCTTGAACAACCTGTTTTTTCTACATCTCATGAGCTATATAGGATCTTTCGGCTGTGAGCATGGGGGGGGGGGCACACGAGAGTGGGTGGTGGTAGAGCTATTCCTCTGAACACATTCTTCATTCACATAATTTTGGCATACATTTTGTTAAGCTGCAGTTTTGTTCTCGCAACCCAGGGGGGGCATAAAGGGAAAAAAACAACAAAGAAAACACAAACTAAGTGCAGACTGTAGGTTCAATCACATGTTTGAGAAACTGGCTCGTGTGCAGCCTACTCCCAGGATGGCAGATAAATTTGGGCAATGACTGGATCTATGGAGTCTGTGCTGTCGTCTGGGTATACACAGGATGGCTCTCACACATGAACATCAGGTAGATGGGAACCTTTAATGAGGTGTCCTGTGGTGTTAACACCAACTATACCTGCATTATACTGGCTGACCTCAGGACACCACATTAAAGGTTCCCATCTACCTGATGTTCATGTGTGAGAGCCATCCTGTGTATACCCAGACGACAGCACAGACTCCATAGATCCAGTCATTGCCCAAATTTATCTGCCATCCTGGAGTAGGCTGCACATACGAGCCGTTCTCCAACATTGTCATTGAACTACAGTCTGCACTAGTTTGGTTTTCTTTGTTGTTTTTTTTCCCTTATTGCTCCCCCTGGGTTCTCGAGAACATTTATCGATCATCTGGGACCAGCGAAGACAGTCCCTTCAGAGGGTTTGAGCAGGGGTACAACTATATATTATATTTTTCCACTATTATTAGTCACTTATCTATGCACGAAAGTTAGTTTAAGTATTCTTATGGACTTTATATATTATTCACTTATACATTGGTGAACACCAGTATTGTTTCAGCGCCTATTTTACACTATCACTTTGTCAAAGCTGCAGTTTTGGGCAAACAAATTCAAGACAGTGGTCAACACCTGCTTCACCTCATGTTGGTAAACATCATGATAAGCTGTGGTTCTGCACAAACAAATTCGAGACACGGTTCACCCCGTATTCTTCGGGTCAGAGGAGCCCGGGGGGGTTAGGGGGGGGTTGGGGGGAGGGGGGAGGGGGAAAGAAGGGGGGGGGGGTTGGGGGGAGAGGGGGGGGAGTGGAGGGGGGGGGGGTTGGGGGGTGGGGGTGGAAATAGGCCATTCCTTTGTAAACCATTCTTATTTCCGGACATTTGGTTTTCACTTATTAAAACTGTGTTATTGTACAACAAAAATTAAAACATGGTCCACGTTTGTGTTCAACATCTTCAAACAACGCTGGGTGGGGGGGGGGGCGAGTGGGAATAGTGCCATAGCTTTGTAACCGCTCTTATTTTGCGACATTTTACTTTACACCATGTTAAACTGTGTTTTTGAGCAACATATTCAAACATTGGTCAATCGGGGGCAGTGGGGGGGGGGGAAGAGGGGGGGGAGAGAAGGGAAAAGGGGGGGGGAATGGGGGGAAGACATGGGGGTAACCTAAACATATGCATTGCATCATTTGGTTTTCAATGTAAGCTTTAGTTCTCAAGCCCGTGAGGGGCTTGTGGGATTCCTGCAATAGTTCGGGTTGACCTCGTTGGTCCGGGGACACCGGGGGTATCGGGGGGGGGGATGGGGGGGAGGAGGAGGGGTGAGGCGGGGGCTTTTTGGAGCGGTGGGGTTATAGTTTATAATGTTCATGAGGGGCCACGTGGGTTTGTTTCTGTGGTTAGTATAGAGTAAACTGTGGGACACTTATGGAGAGTCGGGGGTTTGAGCAAGGGGGGGGGGGATCAACACGCTTGGTTCAGGGGGGACGAGTGGAGGGGGGGGTTGAGAGAGTGGGGGGGGATGGGGGGCTGCTTTCATACGACCTGGATATTGGACTTGCACCGGGGGGGGGGGGTACGAGCTGTCGTGGAAGTCTGGTAAGCCGGCGTCCCTGCCATTGCGGGTGTCCTGGAGCTGCGGAGACCCCTTCTTTCAGGGGTGTAGGGCCGGGGAGGGGGGGGGGAGAAGGGGGTCGCTACTCTTCAAGGTAGCGCTGCAGCTTGGCCGTTAGGGGCTTTCCTCTATGTGTGGGAGCGGGACCCTCGGTGGTGGCGACGTAGTGGGCAACGGCCCTCGGCTCGTCCTGGGCTGGATCTGCAGGCGGAGGGATCTTCGGCTCTGTTTCCCGCCGGTTGTTACGCCAGGATCTCGGCGCTGGAGGTCGTGCTTCCTCCGGCTCGTGCTGGGAATCGGTGCAGAGTGGAGCGGAGGGAGAGAGGTAAGGGGGAGGGGGGGAGGAGAGGGCAGGGGGAGGGAGGGAGAGACGGGGAGGGGGGGAGGGGGGGAGACCTGGGTATGGGGGGGGAGGGGAGTGGTGAGGGGGGGGGTATACTCCAGGTGTGCCGTCGTTGGAGCAGGTTAGGGGGTACTGTTAGGGGGAAGTAGTGTGAGTGGGGTGGGTGTCAGGCAGGGAGGGAGGTTGACTGGAGCGTAGAGATCTCCGGGCCGTTTTGGAGCTGCGTTGCAGGCCGTGCGGCTCACTGGGTCTTTAGGCTGGCGAGTCTTTCAGAGGCTCTGGGTGTTTCATCCGGGTCGGATCGCGCTGTTCTGGGGGGACGTTCCTCTCTTTCTTCTTCTCTCTGGGGGGTGACACCAATCACTTTGAGGAAATCGTTGATATCTTCCGGGTCGCAGATGGTGTAAAATCGTCCGTTCCTCTGGACAATAAGTTTGAAGGGGAAGCCCCAGCGGTAGGAGATCCCACGGTCCCTGAGGAGAGCTGTGAGTTGCTTCATCCCCTGTCGCTTCAGGACTGTTGATCTGGATAGATCACTGAATATCTGGATCGTGCTGTCGTCCATTTTGACGTCCCCCGCTCTTCTCGCAGCCGCAGAGATTTTTTCTTTTGCTGTATACACGTGATATTTCACTATCACGTCTCTTGGGCGGTTAGGGTCGGGCGATTTGGGTCCGAGGGCCCTGTGTGCCCTATCCAGCTGGAGCTCGTGTTCGGTGAGGTCGGGGACAAGTTTCAGGAACATCTGCCTGAGGTAAGCTGGGAGGGATTCAGGCGGGACTGAAAAACACCATTGAGGACCACGAGAACAGGGATCGCATTCAGAACCTGCGGTTCAGGGGTTCTGCCTGCGATCCCTGTTCTCGTGGTCCTCAATGGTGTTTTTCAGGGCAGCAATCTCATGCCCCATTCTGGTCATGTCGTCCTCTAAGTTAGAGTGGGTGTCCGCGATCGTGGAGATTTGCGCATCCACTGCCTCTGTCCGCGCGGTTAGTTTGCTGACATCTGCCCTTATATCACGCAAGACCTTCTCGAGGTCCTGCACGAACCCCCTCCGCATCCTGAGGAGAAGGGCCTCAAAAAAAGCAGGGTTGAGCTCCTGCTGGGCTGGGTTTGCTTGATGTAGCTCTGCCGCCTCCGCGGCGTCCTCGTGCTCCTCGGCGCCATCTTGCGAATCCGATGCCGGCTCTATCTGGCGCTGGGCCGGCTGAAAAAACTTTGTTATGGGGTTCGGTGTTTTTTTTTGGTGCTTCCCCGTCATGCCTGACTACTTTAGGGAGGGTGCTGGGCACTTTTTGGGGGGGTATTGCGCCGTTTGGGGTGCTTTTCTGGAAGCGTTACGGGGAGGGTGTCGGGAGCTCTCTTCCTACCCTTCCATTCACGGTGACGTCACCAGAAGTCTCCCAAAGTTGTTTTTTAAAAACAGAAAATGCTAAAAGTATTTTTTCTTACTACAGAACTGATTTATTAAAAAAAACACACATGCAGGATATTGCCTGAACTGCAGGTTTAATGCCATAACTGCCTGAGTCTGATGTTGCATGTACCTGTATACCTTTTAAAAAAACAAAACTATATATGTTGAGCATATTATTTCTATGCTATCACCTTTTGTGTGTGTGCTACAGTGTAGTCTGCACATCTTCTTTTAAAATATATATTAAGCATATGTATTCCTCTTCCGGTAAGTACCACCTAGTTTCTTTTTTAGTCTATTAATGCAATAACCGCCTGTCTGATATTGTAGGTATGCCTTTTTTTTTAAATCTATATATGTTAAGCCTCTTATTTCTATGCTATTACCTTTTGTGTGGGCGGGGGCCTTTTTTTTCTGTGTCGCCTGCTAATGCATGAACAGCATAGTATAAACTATAAAGTAAGCGTTTCCTTTTTTCTGTGTGTAGTACAACATCCCCCATAGCCTCTAGAAGGCAGGGTACATTATTATGCTGTTAATGCAATGTTCTGTCTGAATTTAAAAAAACAAAAAACTGCTATGGCCTATTTTCATGGTCTTTTGAAATTTTCTCAAACATCCAGGGGGAGCATATAGGGAAAAGAGAACAAAATACACAAATATAAGTGCAGACGTTTCTAAATATGGAATAATAGACTGTGTCTTGGCTCGTACTGTATAGTTGTTCTACTCACAGGACGTTAGAGTATATAAGGCAGCTGGCAAATAGGGTTGCCACCCATGCAGGTAGCTGTAATCAGGACCCCCCTTTTTTTGAATACTCCGTCAGCAAAGATAGTATATAAAATGAGAGAGAAAGCTACATAGTGCGATCAAAATGGTAAACTTTATGTAAAATATGGGTAAAAAATGCGCACTTACAATGTGCCAATTAAAAATAAGCATGTATCACACAAAGGTGAAGTTAGAGGTTCGCCGAACTGCTCACCGCCTCCCTCGGGTGTCTGGCTTGCTTCCACTGGTCTGTGTCCCGAATCGGAGCTTCCCTCTGTGCGCCCGTCCAGAAATGTGACGTCACGGCTGCAGGGCTGGTTTGCTACGGATCGCCTCTAAGCCCAAAATCGGTCCACTCAACGCGTTTCGCCCAGCTAGCAAGAACTGTTGTCGGCTTCGTCAGGAGTATGTGTAATTGTATACAGGTAGCTCTTACATACCCATTGAATATGCTAAATTAGCTAATCAATTAATTAAACAATCTAATCTGCTATTATCATGCTGGGAGTAACGTTGGATATAAGAATAGGACATCTAACATATCTCTAAAATGTTTAACATACATTACTGCAGTAATTCATATTGGCGATACATGAAGAGACATAAATCTAACATACAATACATTTATTATAATTGATTGATTGTTTCTAATAAAAATGGATTTACAAAACAACCCGACTTGGGCAATATGAAATGTCATTAAACAATTATCGTTTGGCAATTATATTGTGTGTGCCTGCTTATGTGATCACTAATGTTCATCTTGGAATCAAATCCCAATGAGAAGCACTTTATATATTACATGTGGATGGAATAGGTTTGAGAGATAAAAGGAGCTAATTGTGGAAATCAGATAGATAATGGGAAACTCATTCAATCCCTGTGTGTTACATTCAAGATAACAAGGAAATCTATCAAATCTAATTAATCATAGGACATTAATCCTTATTGGTGCAAATATATGATATTACAATCTATTGAATTTACATTTATGAAATGGCATTTAGTTCATTCTAGTGTACCGTTTTTAATAGGGGACATGACCCTGCACAACATATAACTGGGAATGATTATATATATATATCTTTTTAAGCTATTTAATTAGGGGATAAAGCAAACAGGTTGAAACAATTCTTCTAAGGTACATCCAAAAAGTGTGGAGACATACAAATTAGTTAATTTATGTATGTGGCATAAGGGAATATTAACATGAATATATCATGTATTATTTATATATTCATTATATTAGTGGACACTGATGTATGTTCTTAATTGGAAACTCATTCATTTGAGTTGAAAAAGTATATGTATTTTTCAATGTATCTCATATTTGATGTTAAATGTGAAAGGGATTCATGTGGACACTCACTATAAGCAGATATCCAGGTGTGTTGGTTCTTATATGGATGGTTTAAATGGGCTGTCTTGTTTCACATTTTGTGAACAAGTGATGATGGTCTACACTTATATAAAAATAATTCACTATAATGACATTTTCATTTACAATGAATGGGAACATAGTCAATCATCAAAAAGACAAATCATTCACATGATTAGATATAAGGAACAAGTTGCCAATTTCTGTATGATGCTCTGAAAAACAAGCGAGACAAGAGAAGCAGACAAAAGAACAAGGGAACAGAGGAACAAAAGAGATCAAATTAGTGCCAAGAACATATGCATAGTTTATTTCAAAAATGGTGTGAGATCTATCTCAGCATTTAAGCCTCTTGGAGCTAGTGTCTTAAGGCGGTGAATCCAAAAGGTTTCCCTTTTTAATAGCTCTAGCCCCCTATCACCTCCCCTCCAATGGGGTAATACGTGTTCGATGGCTTTAAAGCTCAGGCATGTCGGTTCTCCACGTGAAATTCTGTGAAATGGTTAGGTATACTATGGTTTGTTAATTTCCTCTTAATGCCACTAAGGTGCTCAATAATTCTGGTTCTTATTGGTCTGATAGTTTTTCCTATGTATTGTAACTTGCAGGAACATTCCAGCACATATACTACATGGTCTGTCCTGCAAGGCATAAAAGTTTCAATATCAAAGACCTCACCTGTGACATTAGAGCTGAATTTAGTTTGATTTGAAGACCTGAACCGACATGCCTTACAACTTGTGCAACCAAAAAAGCCTTTCCTGTTAAGCCATCCATTATCCTTAGATTTAATTTCCCTAAGTGCACTAGGGGCTAGTTTGTTTTTAAGATTGCTGGCTTTTTTAAAAATCACATTTGGTCTATCTGGAATATTGGGGCCGAGGACTGGATCGTTTTTTAGAATGTCCCAATGTTTTGAAATTATGCTTTTAATCTTTCCAGCATCTCTACTGTATCCCGTCAAGAATGCAAAATCATATTTGTTGTTTCTATTTACATCCTTCTGTTTGGGTACCAATAGATCACCTCTCTGAAGTCCCTCCGCCCTCCTCCTAGCTGCCTCAATTGTCTCCTCTTTATAATTCTTTTCCAGAAATCTATCTTTGATCTTTTCAGATTGTGTATTAAATTGTTCTTTATCCGTGCAATTCCTTCTTATTCTGGTGAACTGGCTTGATGGTACATTGTCCCCCTTTTGAAATTTTCTGACATGCGCACTGCGTTATTTCAGAATAAACATGTCCGGACATGTCCGTATTAAAAAAAACCTGCCCGGGCATGCCCCTCATATGTATATGCCCCTATCTACGTCAACAGTATGCACCAATCACAAAAAAGAATTAAAAAAAAAAAGACATATCATAATAAAAAAAATAAAAATTGGCGCAGGGGGCGTCAACCACGTTTTTTTGGCGTAGGGGGTGTCGATGTTTTTTTGGCGCAGGGGGCGTCAACCCCAAAAATTGCACAGGGGTGGGACCGGATACGGAGGGGCGGGACACGTGGATGGGGTTTTTGGCCAAAAGGGGTGGGGCTTAGGCCAAAAGGGGGCGGGCACCTGTCAATTATTTTTTTTATACATAATAATATATGGTTACTACTGGCAGGGATGACGCTAATAAGTGTAGCCCCTGTAAGAAATAGCGGGCTACCTATTCTTCTCCTACTGGAGTAAGCCCTGGTTAGGGCAGGCGCCAGTAGTAATCATGGGTTTTCCCCCCCACCAAGCCCTGCCTTGCTGTGATAGAGGTAGGCCCCTGACTCTGTGGCAGGCCTGAGACAGAGGGGAGGTCCTACTGACATCATAAGGGGCAGGGCTGTATCTATTTAGTGGGCTGCTCCTGTGTGTGTCTGTGTCAGTTCTGTTGGAGAGTTAGTTGCTGTTGAGTTCTGTGAGAGCTGTTGGAGAGTAAGTAGCTGGAGTGTGGAGGTCGTGAGACTGATGAGAGAGGAGAATGTGACATATAGTCCAGTCTGTCCTGGGAGATTGATGAGAGGAGTATGTGAGCTGCACAGTTCAGAGAGAGAGAGCTGAGTACATTTGGAGGAGACAGGAGAGAAGAACTCAGAGCCCATCTCAGTAGAGCTGATACAGCTATAGTGGAAGAATGCCCCTCGCCCTGCTGAGGGGGTGATGGGGGAGATCTAGCCTCACCCAGAGGGCCTACCCTCAGGTGGAGGTAGGGGTATTGAGGCCCCGTTACAGCCATCCTGCAGCGGTACAAATCCTGGAGGAAGAGGAGAGGAGGTCAGATACCTGTGTACTGCCGTGACTAATACTGCCATGAACTGCTGCTGTGTGCTGCATCACTGAGAAAAGACAATAAAGACATTGCTGCTGTTTTATATAAGACTGTGTGAGATTGGAATCTCTCTCCCTGGGACCAGGGCTTTCTCTGGGAAGATTCCAACCATCCCCTAGGTTTCGCCAGAGAATGGAGGCGCTGCACCACCACCACTAAAGAATGGAGGCCATTACCCCAGAAGCCTGGCCCTGTTATTCCCCACACTGCCGCGGGAGACTCAGGCCCTCCTGTTCCAAGCAGGTATGCACCTCCATATACATGTAGCCAGCCCTCAATACACCTTAGAGGCACAATCTGTGTCTGGGCATGGGGGACGGGGACATGGGCTACATAAGTATAGGCAGTATATCGCTTTGGCCAAAGGGTTTAACTAAGTAACCAAGTAATTATTATTATTATTAAACTTTATACGTATTACCATATATGTTTTGTCAATTTGATGTAGCATTGGGCACCCCTGTCTTTTGTTGTATACATTTGCCACGCTCAGTAGCACTCTTTAATGACATAAATATATATTCATGATGTGGGGGGTGTAGGAGTTTGAGCTAGCTTGGAATGTGTGTGTTAATCAATTTCTGACTGGTAACAGTTGTATAGAGGTAGGTGGCACCTCCCCCAGAGCTCACCTTTCCCCACCATTTTAACTTGGGAGGTTCTGGCATTTTGCTGAATGGACAGGACTCGCTGCAGTTGCTGCCCCTCATACAGAGGTAAAAGGAAGGGTTCACAGTTTTAGTGTTTAGGGTCTGAAAAAGCACTACTACCACACTATTATAGTAACCACGATATGAACCCGTAAAATACTAGGCGGTGCTCCCTGGAGTGAGAGTAAACTCTGTAGACACATGAGAAAAGATAGTAGGTCCCGCAAGACAAGACCTGCAGAAAAATGTAATAAAACAAAAAGATCAAACAGCCAGTGCACTCACATGCTATATAACCTTACACAACAAATTACAACGTGCCGTCCGCAGGCTTGAGGAGCTGTTGCGTGGTGTGTGTAGAGGCTGGTTCTCCCGTGTATCTCCTCCTCGCGGCCGCGACTCAGAGCGCCAAAGTCCACCTCAGATGACGTCACTATTCACCGTCGCTTCCCTCCTCAGCCGGTACGTGCACGCAGCAATGCGTACAGTCTAAGCTCCACAATAAGCGCGTTTCGTGACTACTGACATCACTTCCTCAGGGGTAATGGAGCTATGGTGAATGTATGTGCTATTTAAACACATAAAAAGCTAAATCCAGGGCCCTGATAGGATAATTAGATCTTAAAGGGACTGTGGACGGACGTTTACAGAGGTACACACTTGGAGTCGTTTATAATGTGAAATTATAATAAGGCTTTATTGTGCCTTTTCCTTTTCATCAGGAAATTCATCCAAACAAGGGGGGGGAACAAAGCTTCTAATCACTTGGGAGTATTTCTAGTGAAATCCTTGCAATCAGTTCACATCTCCATTAGTTAAGCTTCTCCCAGCCCAAACACATAACATGAAAATAAGAGATGAGGGTCATGTAAAATGCCTACAGTAATCTCTCCTGGGCAGTAAGCCTGTAAGTGTGGCATGCAGCATAATTATGGAGGTTTCCCCTCAAACTGTGGGGTGCTCTGTGTATGGCTGGGACTGGGTCACTGCTCGACTCCATGTTAGTGATGTCATAGAGTGTCAGCATCAGAAGCTTACATAAGGCACAGCACTGTGTTCTAAAGTTGAAGTTGTTGCAAAGTTGAGGAAGGAGTGCAGCTCTTGTCAGAGTTGAGGAAGGAGATCAAGTATATCAGAGTGTCAGTTTGTTATGTAACTCCATGGGAGGCTGTGTCCAGGGACCTGGCACAGGAACAGTGATTCCTGAGGGAATAGTGAATCCCTGATCGGGATAAATACCTAATCAAAGGGAGCACTGGCAGATGAGCGCTGAAGATACTACTGCGGAGGGCAGTTGCCCTGCCGCATCAATAAAGATGAGTTCAGCCAGAAGAAACCCTCTCGTGTATCTATCTGGGATGAGGTGTTACACAGAGGAGCACCAGGAGGAGTTCCTCGCCAGGATCATCCCATGCGGACGCAGGGACCCTGGTGAGGTGAGGCTGCGCACTACGACATAGGTGTGAGACTCAGCCACACTACCTCAGCTGACTGTCTGACGGGTTCTCCCCAACACCATCATGCGGGAGACTCAGGAGTCCTGTAGCCATCAGGTGCACCATATGAGATATCCCACTGTATGGGGTCCGGTTAGACCACAGGGGCCAATGTGAGATGGTGGGTTCAGGCGGGCCAGAAACACCGTTACATTTGGAGGCGCTGCTGAGATCAGATTCCGTCAACAGGACAGGCTTTTAGCTAGGTCACTTGGAAAACAGGGAGGGAGATGTCTGCTGCCACTTTGTGCTGCGTAGGACGGACCTAGGGGTAGTCAGGGTGACGGGATATTGTCAGTTCGCAGGGACAACCTAGGGGCCTGAAAGGAGTGAGGGGTCTGGAGCGGGCTATAGCTGACCGAGTCACCTTGAGGCAGTGCTAAGTGGTATGGATGCAGAAGGGACACGATCTGTTACAACCTTGGTACAGGATCCTGGAGAGGTCTGCGCTAGGCCTGACCAAGACAGGTAGACGCCCCAGTTACTGCATGGCAGAGCCAGCCACAGTATACCTAGCCCTTCCAAAACCACCGTAGGGCGCACACTGGGAGGAGAGTGTCACAGCAGACACGATAGAGTTGAGCCTAGCCTGAGGTAGTGCAAACCCGGAGTCCACACCTAGGAAAGGTACACATGTGGTGGTGGCATTGAACTAATCTTTATTGTAACCGGTGTTGGGACTGCCCCGCAGAGTGGAGCCTCATGTTACGAAATGTAGAGAGAGTGGAGGTATCCGCGGGCGCGGAGAACGTAAAATGGCGGACAGAGGCTGATGTGAGGTCAACCGTGGCGTGCAAACCCATTCTGAAGAGCGACTGTCGCCGCGTTGTCATTGACCAGGGCTGCTCTGAGCGGAGCGAAGGCTATGGGCTGCCCCGTTTTTATCCTTATGGGACAGCGAGGGGCCACCCTGAAGAGTGTGAAGAAATTGTTTATAATGGGGGAGAACCCGTGAGGAGAGCAACCAGATGGACTTTGACATACTCAAAAGCAACCAAAATGGCGGTTCCCGCTTGCTAGGAACCGCATGGGACAGTACCCAGAAGAAAAAATGCTGCTGCAGAAACTTGCACAGAGCTGGCCGGGGAATGCGCGAACAGCAGAGCCCGCCCTGATGGGGGCAGGCGAGAAAGCTAATGGCTGCGCCGGATGGCAGTGACTAATTCACCCCTGTGTGCTGAGGTCAACCGTTGCGTTTATGGGACCCCCCCCGCTGATTTCTAACATGGGGTAGTGACTTTCAATTATGCTGTGGGGAGACCCACTGGGCCCATGGGAATGATATCCGACGCGTCCAACTACAAAAGTATCCGGCCGTGTAGGTGAATTGCAAGTAAAGTACCTTGTGCAAAAGCTGCTGCAAGGAGAAGGCGGGAACTAGCGCGGGAAAGGAAATCCAGCTCTGAGGAGGAAATGGGCGAAACGCTAGACCGCGCCCCACCAGCTGAGAGGAGCGGTCCTAATTAAGCGGGCATGTATATTCCCTGTGGGGACCCGCCCATTATTGCCACCCCTTGGGCTGTTACAACTCTGTCAGATAAGGGAGGAGCCGAAGCAGGGGAGTGGCGAGGAATCCAGCCAACTCCACCAGTCAGTTGCGAGGAACCACAGAGAAATGAGAGACACTGTCAGGAAGTGACTCCTGTACCAGATGGCATGCTCCTCCACTGTGGGCACTATGGTCTCCACCCACCCTGACTCCAGTTGGCCCGGCGGGGTGCTGGTGGTGAGAGGTGGCCAATACAGAATACGGTAGTCGGGGCTCTGACCTACAATTCGGGCCTGCCCGGAGGTACTGTGAAGTACTGATTGCAACGTTGCCCTCATAGCGGACTTTGTATCTGTGGCCTATGCCCACATTCGTCACAATACAGGCTGTGACCCCCCCGGTGGATGTGACAAACGGCGCTCTGCTGAGATCCCGGGCGCGCTGTGGATCAACCGCGCAGTCCCGGGCAGGGGAGATGGAAGCCGGTCAAGTCGGCTGGGTCATGGCCATTGAGGAGGCTGGAGTAAACCCTGAGACCGGGGTAAAGAGCTTTCACCACGCCCCGACTCCCCTAGGTCGGGGGGGGCGAGGGAACACTCTGATTAAGGTACCTCCGTGATGGCGGGGTGGTTAGCAAGAACGGAGCGGTAAAACAGGACGGGAAAAATAACGACGCCCCGGTGGGAGTGAGTGACCGGTACGTCCCCTCACGCGCAGATAGGCGTCCGACCGACGTAGTCCCCGCCATCCCAGACCTGGCGGGAGATGGGAGAGAGACGCAATACACCCTGCGGAGGGTAAGACAAAAAGCCCTATCTCTTACCTGGTCACAACAGACGGCGACGAAGCGCTGGAAGGGCCCCGCGTCAGGCCCAACGGCACGGGGAGGGACGGCATCACTTCCGGTGGCGACGGCGGAGAACCGGAGGTCGTGTGGAGGAAGAGATCCCGCATGGGGGTTTCCAACGCGAGATGGTGACGATTCGGTGCCGGGGAGGACAGGACGTAACTTCCTGGTTGGCGACGGCGAACCAGGAAGGGGAGGCAGCGACGACTTACGGCGTTGGGGGGGGACGGCCCCCGACCGCTCGTATTGACCAGAACATGGAGGAAAGAAGAAAAGGACACCGGTTTTGGGTCTGTACAGGACTGAGGAGGGTGAGACATCATACCTTGGACCAGTCTACGGGGACAGCCGGAGGAGCGGTTCCGTTAAACCCGGGTTCCGTTGTTCCGGGTCCCGTCCATGCCCCATACCCAACCCCCATGCCCTCGAGCTAATGCCCTACCCCATTCACACGGTCACCGGGTTCAACCGCCCAGCTTGGTGGAACTTGGGGACATACCTTTGTGGGGGGGGAGAAAAAAAAACGGACTGGGGAGAGGGCAGCTCAGTGAGCTACGAGGGTTGGGTCACCGGGGAGGGAGGAGAGACGAATTGAGGGTGGCGAAGAGAATACAGTACCCCAACTGGCAAGCTAAAGAGTCTCCGGGGGTCATCAAGGTGCGTCCAAACCGAGCATCCACAAGGTCGTCAAGGCGGTTTTGTTTCGTGTTGATGATGAAAGGGAACCAGGGCTTAATCACCGTTAAGGAGGATACCGGGGGGGCACCGCCCCACTATGTTGAGGGGACCAAGAAGCTTGGAATGGACATTGGTGAACGTCCTCAGGCGGGGGACGCCGAAGCTGGTTAGATAGGTGCCTGGCTGAGAGGCGGAGAGAAGTATACCACACGAGAAGTAGGGACAGGGGAATTACCAGGGAGACGGTGTTCCAGCGGAGCGTTAGAGGACATAGCCGCCTCAGGTGTACCCGACACCACTGTGGATCCCCAGTTGATCCTGATGAGTCACCCTACATGGGTGTTTCCTGGGAGGGCCACGGTAATGCTGATGGACCAGGGTCAGTTAGCGGACGAGGGCTCTAATAGTCAAGTAAAAAAATCCCATGGGTTGGAGATAGTATCCCTATGCCGGAACCCTTGATGGATGAAAAATTGAGGACAATAGGGAATCGTCGCTCCAAGAACTATAGGCTGTACCTTAACCAATAGGGGGAGCCGACAAGGAGTAAAAAGGCAGAAGAAAAGAATAGAACCCTGATGCGAGTGTGGAGCATAGGGAGAAATGTTCACCAACATAGACGTGGACCTATGTGCCAGAGAGCAGGATCACCTAGGCATATTATGTTACGGTCTCTGGATATGGGTAACCGGGAAGTGAGGAAACCTGACCCAGATCTATTTTTAGGGGGGGTTACTGACGCATCCTGCGGGGTTCTGTGGCTGCTGGTGCGGGCGGGGCTTGGCGGATGAACTGTTATCATGTATAACTGTATTGAACGTTTGTGATGTAATGTTTTCTGTTGCAGTGCTTCCTGGAAAGAGGTAGAAAATTAGGTCCCAGCGAGGACGATGGGATTCACCAGGGGAGAATGTAGCGGTCAGTAAAATGCCTACAGTCATCTCTCCTGCTGGCAGTAAGGCCGGTAAGTGTGGCACATGCCAGCAGTAATTATGGAGGTTTCCCCTCACAACTGGTGGGGTGCTCTGTGTATGGTGGGACTGGTCACATGCTCTGATCCTGGTTAGTGATGTCAGAGATGTGTCAGCATCAGAAGCTTACATAAGGCACAGCACTGTGTTCTAAAGTTGAAGTTTTGCAAAGTGAGGAAGGAGGCAGCTCTGTCAGAGTTGACGGAAGAGGAGATCAAGTTATATCAGAGTGCAGTATGTTATAGTAACACTCCATGGGAGGGCTGTGTCAGGGACCTGGCACAGGACAGTGATTCCTGAGGAATAGTGAATCCCTGACTGGGTAACATACCTAATCAAAGGGAGACTAGGCAGATGAGCGGCTGAAGATACTACTTGCGGAGGGAGTGCCCTGCCGCATCAATAAAGATGAGTTCAGCCAGAAACCCTCTCGTGTATCTATCTGGGATGGTGTACACAGAGGAGCACCACGGAGAGTTCCTCCCAGGATCATCCCCCATGCGGACGCAGGGACCCTGGTGAGGGGAGGGCGTGCACTACGACTAGGTGAGATCAGCACACTTACCTCAGCTGCCTGTCTGCGGGTTCTCCCCACACCATCATGCGGAGAGACTAGGAGTCCTGAGCCAGCAGGGTGCACCATATGAGATATCACACTGTAATGGGGGTCCGGTTAGACCACAGGGGCATGTGAGATTGGGTGGGTCAGGCCGGGCCAGAAACACCGTTACACAGTATAAGCAGTCTCTTATAATGAAAGTCTTACTTTCTGTCTTGGAGGAAAAGCTTCTCTGGTTCAGCTCCCTTCCCTCAGGCTGTGTTCGCATTAGGGTTCAGAAGTTTTCCCTGTGTCTTGTAAGCAGCTCTGTTGGGTTTGACAGAGTCAAGACAGTTGTGAGAGTCAAAGACAATCTCTGCACTCTCTCCCAAGTCAGCCCAGATATGAGCTAAGGAGGAGTCCTTTCCGTTTGAACATACGGCTTTGTAAGCCATCTCAATCAGGAGGTGGTGTTTAGTAATTAACTACAAGAAGTTAACACAACATGCAGATTGAAAGGACATTACTGAAACAGGGATAAGTCCCCGTTACAACTCCCTGGTTGTGGGAAGTCGGGCTTACCACGGCCAAAGCCCATCCTTCCACTCTCATCGAGATCTTTCTGTGACTTGAATGAGAGTGGATGGAGGAAGAGAACTTTCTGTCCCGCTGGGATTGGAGCCTTTCCAGTTTATTTTGTCTACTCCTCGAAGGTGCTTGAGATCAGCACTCCTCAGTCGCTCGAGGAGGACTTTTTCCACGTAAAGTCTTCTTATTGCTTGCGCGGTCTTGAGATTTCTGTTGCGTCGGGCACTCCTCTTTTTGTAGACAAAGTGTATGGCAACAGTTGTAGAGCAGTTAGGACTAGCCCTTGGAGTTTTCTGCTCTTGAAGCGGTCTTTCTTCAGCTTCTCCACACCACGGAGTCACCAGTTCAGCTTCTTCAGCTAAGGATTCTGCACTCCTACCTCTGTTTGTTGCCTGTTGGGCAGCTGTAGGTTTGGCTAGTGCTTTCTTTGGTGGTTCAAACTTTGTATTTTTGTTTTGAAGTTGCGTAGAGTCCCCAACTCTCACTGTACCCTTGTCCTCACGGGCATTAGTTACTGTGGGATACTGGTGCTTGGGCAGTGTCAATACCTTTTTCCGTATTGGAGGAATCTATATCAGAGTCTCCTTCATATTCTGGAGCTCTGTAATTTTTATCGTCAAGGTTGCCGCTGCGTCTGTTTTCTCCTTGGTGTACTGACTTAAGGGAATGGAACAGTCTCTCTGTCTCTCCAGCTCTTGCTCCAGTTTCTGAGCCTTCTCACGCTCCCTCACCTGGTATCGAAGCTCCGCCTCCAATGATGCTCTGAAGACATGCAGCGTGGCCTTTAGCTCCTCATACTGCTCTGTGGGGACGTACTGGGTATTCAGACGTTCCTGCAGCTCTTGTACCTCTTTAGCAGCCTGCAGCTTTTCTTCCTGCAGTGTTTGCTGCTTCTCCTCAGCATACTGGACCTTGCAGTTGGTTCTGCAGTCGGTGCTCTGCTTCAAACATTTCCTCTTTCAAAAGTTTATTTATTTCTTTAAGAGCCTGCAGCTCTTCATTCTTTCCCTTGACGTATTCTGTCAACTCAGAATTTTCTTTTTTTAATCTTAAATTTTCTCTTTTTTCAGTCTCTGTACTATTCAGGGCTTCCTTGCAGTCCACCTTCCATTTTTGCACATCTGCTTGGAGGCGGGCTGTCTCCTGGTGTGAGACTTCCATCTCCAGGTTTAAGTTCTGAAGCTCCTTCTGAGAGACTTTGAGATCTAAGTTAAGATGTAGGATAGTTTTCCTTGAAATGTCCAGCTCCTCAGTGAGACTGTGTAGTTCCTTTCTGGAAACTTCCAGGTCTGTGCGGCAGCTGTTGGTCTCATGATGTGAGGCATCCAGTGCTCTGTGGAGTGTCATTTTATTTATCTTATATGCACATTGGAACTGTGATCGATCCGTGTGGAGAGGGCGTTAACACCTGAAGACCCACTACTATCAAATTGTGTACATCAGAACACCAGCCAAAGATACCTTTCAAGGCCTCGTTTCATCTACTTTGATGTGAGTAGCTAGTGGCTGTGTGGATGTGATCATCATCTTCAGAGAGTACTGCGCAATGGTTTCTTTCTTTTCTCTGATTTCAGATATACATTTACCAGCAAAAGGAATTCTGAAAGATTACCTGTGAGATCCACAAACTCTTCCTCTATTCAAAGAACTGGGAACAATTTATCAGTTTTAGGCACCTGATAGTGCGCCAAGGACTGTATTCTCTTTGTTTGATACTACAGTTAGCTTGCTTTGGGTATAGAGGCGAGATTCTGTTGCTAGTCCGAGATTTCATTATAGGTCTCTAGCACACTTTTGACTTTTCATTGTCTCACTTTTATGTAGGCATTTGTTTTGTGTGGCATGTAGCTATTTGCTTATTCCACACTTCATATGTTTTGATTTACTGCTGCTCATTATTCTTATTACTAGTTGTGCCTGCAGCTGGGCGGGAGTGTCCTGCTATCTGCTATAACTGTCACTACTCTACTTGCCCACATTTATTTTGTTTGTACCATCAGGCCTATATTGTGCCAGAGACGGTCCACTAAATGTTTTATTTCGTTTTTTTTTTATACCCGTTTGTCTGTATTTTTCCTCATCCATTGTCTATCTAATAAAATAATTATTTTGTACCCACTTTAAAGAGTGCCCCAGATTGCAGTTTCTGTAGGTCTTGTCTTGCGGGACCTACTATCTTTTCTCATGTGTCTACAGAGTTTACTCTCCCTCCAGGGACTTTATTCTCTTTGTTTGTCAATTCGTCTCTAGCCCTATGGAAAGGCTTGATATACAATCCTAGGCAGCACCCCCTCCCTCCCCATTAGCCTTGGTGGTTGTGTGGCCACTTTGTTCTATTGATTATCCTGCACAATTAGGGTTAATCATTTTTTGCACATTTTTATGTTGGTTCACATTTATTTTTTGTTGTAATCATCACGGTATAGTAATAGGTTGAGTGCTTGTTTTATGGTTTAGGTTCTCTTTTATATAACTGTAGTATCAAGTTACACTACAATAGTATCGCTACAGATGAGCAGAGGGTGGCTAGAAGAGCAGCAGTGTATGAATTGAACTCTCAAAATGGTATATAATAGTAACCAAGTGGAAACACGCATTTCAGACTCGAATAGATACAAGTAGCTAAATGTAAAATCTGGAGAGTGGGATTAATTAAATTCTTTGCAAAAGAAGAGGATCTAACACATTTAGACTGGAATACACTACAAGACATGATATCTCTAGCAGGAGAAAACGAAGGAGAGTCCACAACAAGACCCGAAAAAATACATTTCAGGCCTAAATCTACTTTTATACCACCGTTTCAAATAAGCCCGGCTATTACCACATTTTTTCAACTGGTCAGAAAGGATATTATGGACATTAGAGTCAATAACACCAGCAAAGGCAATCTTTCACATTCTGAACGAGAATGTTTGAAACAACTAAAAGACCTTAAGTGGGTCGTGTTTAAGTCCTCTGATAAAGGGAGCAACACAGTTATATGGCCTATTGAAATGTGTATTACTGAAGCTAATCGTCAGCTCTTGAATCCAGCTAATTACAAAATATTTTTTCTAGAACCAACGAGGAACTTCAAACTACTGGTGGACGATCTGATTTATACTGCTGTGGAAAATGGAACCATCAGTGTTAAAGGATCTCAGTATTTGAGGGTAACACACTGTGATGGTGAGGGGGTGTAAGGAATCCACTCCTGGCTTTGATTATAGCTTTTGCAGACTTCTGCAGTTGCAAAAGCTTCCTCTGGCAATCAAAGGCACATGTGCTGCTTCTCATTGCAAGCTTCTGCCCTGTTGCTCCATATTGGAGGAATGCTCACACCACCCTCCTCCTGTGATTGGATCTCCGTCCTTTATACCTTGGCGTTGGCACTGAAACAGTGCCGAGCATAATTTCACTACCCTGGACACGTTAGCTGTCTCTTCCACCAAGCCACCCTGGCTTGTATCCTGTGCGTACTAACCTTTCTGGCTTTTGTCCCTAGTTCCTGATGCCGCCTGCTAGTTCACATGCGGGGGGCCCGTTCCTGACTTCTCTGCAGAAGCGTTGTTTCCTGAGGCCGCCTGTAGTTTTCATGCGGGGGCCCGTTCCTGACTCTCTGCTGAAGCGTTGTTTCCTGAGGCCGCCTGCTAGTTCCATGCGGGGCGGCCCGTTCCTGTATTCTCTGCTGAAGCGTTGTTTCTGAGGCCGCCTGCTATTCCATGCAGGGGCCCGTTCCTGCTTCTGTGCTGAGCGTTGGTTTCCTTGGAAGGTCATTCACTTCCAGGACCAAGACCCATTTGGTTTCCACTCTCACAGAGGGTAAAAAGGAAGGTTCACAGTGTAGTGTAGGACCTGCATTATTTTGGTTATACCTTGACGTTGGTATTAGCAGGCTTTATGACGCCTTTGGCCAAAGGGTCTAAACTAACCAATTATTATTATTGAAGTATTTTATTTTATATGTTTTGTCAATTGGATGCAGCATTGGGCACCCCCTGTCTCTTGTTATACCTTGGGCGTTGGCACTGAAACAGTGCCGAGCATAATTTCCTACCCTGGACACGTTACTGTCTCTTCCACAAGCCACCCTGGCTTGTATCCTGGCGTACATACCTTTCTGGCTTTTGTCCTCCCTATTCCTGAGGCCGTGCTAGTTTACATGCGGGGCCCCGTTCCTGACTTCTCTGCAGAAGCGTTGTTTCCTGAGGCGTCTGATAGGTTTCATGCGGGGGCCCGTTCCTGACTTCTCTGCTGAAGCGTTGTTTCCTGAGGGCCGCCCTGCTAGTTCCATGCAGGGGCCCGTTCCTGACTTCTGTGCTGAAGCGTTGGTTTCCCGATGCTGCCTGTGGTATACTTCGGCCAGCCTGCGTCTCCCCCGGCTGAGACCGGCGTCATGGGCGCAGGCCGCTCCTCATGAAGAGTGGTCACTCCCGCGCTCACGCTCTATAAGATGAAGCGGGAACTCCTGACTACCTGTTGCCGAACGCCCTGCTTGAATAACGAGCGATGCTGCCTTCTCCACTCCTGACCCTGCTACGTACGACTATGAACTGCTCACTCCGGATAGTCTGGGACTAAGGTCGGTGATTATATAACCCCACCTCAGCCCCACGGTCCGCATCCCGGTTTGTGGCGAGCACAATCGTAACAGGAATGCTTGGCCCCACAAAACCAGACGCGCCGTGGCGGGGGGTAGGCAATTTTCCAATTGAGGTTATGTCCCGGCCTGCGTACCAGTCCCCAATAGAAGGCCAGTATACTGTGTGAAATAATAGCCCTGATTGAAGACCTGATACGTATGAAGGTTTAAACCCCTTTGCAAAGACAATGCCGTTGTGATCTCTTTCTTAAGGCTTACTGCATCAGAACTTAAAACAGTCTCTGGCCGCTTGTATTCGCTCTCCTGATTCCCCATATAACCTGGGATAACGTGGTAACCCTATGGAACTGGCCGACGCCCAAGAGGCACTCTATGCCCTGGCCCATCATGGACATTCATCTAGTACAACAGGCGCCCTCCTCATGTTGGCTCAGGTCTCAAGATATACTCCATTACTTTCCTTACACTTGACATTTGCATAAAAGAACAGGACCCCCTCCTTGCCAGCTACGCTGCTGCTTGGCAGATCTCCTATGCTGCCAGTCCTGTTGCTAACCTGTGGGGGTAGCCTCCCTCTCCTAAGAATGGCCAAACCATCTCTCTGTCGCTGCCACGCTAAGGAAGAAGCTGCCACGCTCCCTAATCCTGAGTTAATCCTAAATTCTGTCCCCGAGGTTATTCCGGTCTATAACCCTGCTAGTCAGGCCTATGAGTCCCCCACTGTAAATCCCTGCATTCCCCAGGTCAGTGTGTTTCCTAGCACCAGAGAATGAATCCTGTTTGCCCTTTTTCTAACCCAAAAATTCTAAGCTCTGTTCCCGAGGTTTTTTCTGTTTTAACCCCGCTGTTGCTCTGTGAGTCCTACTGCTAACCCTAGTATCCGCAGGTCTAATGTTAGGGTCCTAGGCAAGAGTGCAGAAACCCCTATGACCCCACTCGAGAGACTAGATTCTATTTCTCTGATTCTCAGGTACAGAGTAATTTAACCCTTGAGGTTTTTCCTATGTTAACCCCTACAGGCAAGCTCTATGAAACCTCCATTGGTAATCCCTGTAGTCCGTCAGTCAGGGACACTCCTTAGCCTCAGAGGAATGAAACCCTTATGTCCCCTGACTCGGCTAAAATTCTCGGGGCTATGCCCCCTGAACATTCGGGCAATAATCTGGCTCAGTTTAAAAGTATTCTGGAGCCGTTTGTTTTCTCTAAACCTGTTCGCAGAATCCCTACTCCTAGGTATTTCGCTCACCCCGTCTGTACATCAGAGAGCCTGAGACCCCTGCTTCTGAGCATAGTCCCTTTTCGTGGGAATCTGTGGTGTTTCTGATGTCCCAGACACTCGTTCCCAAAACCACTTCAGAGACAGCACAGTCGTGGTTGCCCCATTTGCACTGTCTGTGTTCTCCTCTTCTCAAATCCTCGGGTTTTAAAGCGAACAGTAATATTATGTCCCTCTTCCAGTGACCCCTTCTGAGTCAGCATATCTGCTGTTGTCCATAAGTACAATTACACTTAGGGCCCTCCTATTTGGAGGATCAGGTTTTCAAGTTTGAAACTTCCCTTATTCCTGATTTTGTAAACCTACAGTCCCTTCTCACTGTAGCTAAAAGTTCTCCAGCAGCCGCTGAGTTAAGCTCTGCCGCTGCCAAATCTTCTGTTGTAGAAGCAACCTTCTCTAGCTTACTTCTGTTTTTCCAATCTGTTATGCCTATCACCTTTACTAAAATTTCTGTTTTGCTAGGTATTTCTCCTATTAAGTCTGTGATACCTGCAATTCCTTTAATTGGTTCCAAGACCCCTGTCACTGAGTTTCCCATGGAGTCTGATGCCCTCACTAGGGATTCTCAGGGATCCAATTCTGATTTCATTACAGTAGCTAGTTCAGTTCCTGCTGGTTCTCAATCACCCACTTCAGTGACTAGCAAGATGTCCCTTGTTTCTATTGGAGAGTCTACCCCAGTTTCTTTCACGGATCATACCACAGCCTTCGGGATAATTAAAAATGACTTTAAGTCTGGGATGCCCACTCCTTTAATATTACTGTGTCTGCCATTTTTGTCCGACAATCTGTGTCCTGTGTCCCGTACTCTTGGACTATTACTATGCACCGGACACCTGGCTACTGCCCTTCTGATGTTCCCATTTCAGAGCCCTCAGGTCCCATTGTCCATGTACCAAGAACTGCAGTGCCACCGCTGTCTTTTATGGCACTCGCCAATGTACACCTGGATTGTGGACCTAATTCTCGCCGGAGACACTTCAGGAACAACTCGATGTCTCCCAGACCTATGAATGGTCCTGTCCACCCAGGCTTCTAACCAGTCTGGGGGTAAGTAAGGAATCCCAACAAACCATGGGCTTTCAACGCCACCTCTCGCCTAAGGAGGTTTAGAAACAACTCCATGTCCCCCAAATCTGTGATGGACCCATGTTCGTCCGGAGTTCTCACCTGAAGGGGGGTGGGGGTACTGTAAGGAATCCACTCCTGGCTTTGATTATAGCTTTTGCAGACTTCTGCAGTTGCAAAAGCTTCCTCTGGCAATCAAAGGCACATGTGCTGCTTCTCATTGCAGCTTCTGCCCTGTGCTCCATCATTGGAGGAATGCTCACACACCCTCCTCCTGTGATTGGATCTCCGTCCTTTATACCTTGGCCGTTGGCACTGAAACAGTGCCGAGCATAATTTCCTACCCTGGACACGTTACTGTCTCTTCCACAAGCCACCCTGGCTTGTATCCTGGCGTACTAACCTTTCTGGCTTTTGTCCCTAGTTCCTGAGGCCGCCTGCTAGTTCCATGCGGGGGCCCGTTCCTGACTTCTCTGCTGAAGCGTTGTTTCCTGAGGCCGCCTGCTAGTTTCATGCGGGGGCCCGTTCCTGACTTCTCTGCTGAAGCGTTGTTTCCTGAGGCCGCCTGCTAGTTCCATGCAGGGGCCCGTTCCTGACTTCTGTGCTGAAGCGTTGGTTTCCCGACGCTGCCCTGTGGTGTACTTCGGCCAGACTGCTGTCTCCCCCGGCTGAGACCGGCGTCATGGGCCGAGGCTGCTCCTCACGAAGAGGTCACTCCCGCGCTCACGCTCCTAAGCTGAAGCGGGGAACTCCTGACTACCTGTTGCCGAACTCCTGCTTGAATAACGACGATGCTGCCTTCTCCACTCCTGACCCTGCTACGTACGACTACAAACGGCGCACTCCGGATTAGTCTGCGTGGACTAAGGTCGGTGATTATATAACCCCACCTCAGCCCCACGGTCCGGTCCCGGTTTGTGGCGAGCACAATCGTAACAGGGGGTAACCAGTAATCAGTTACGAAACGCGTTGGAAGATATTGCTCCCCAATCTTATCCAGACCCTGGTGCTGTGTCAAGCCAAGCACTCGGTTTCCCTCCCTGTCCCCCTCACTATCACCCGCTGCTCTACTTGTCTGACGCTGCCCTGGACTTTCCTCCATACTTCGGAGGGGAGGGGAATCCCATTACGTCATCGACAGGCGCACCACGGAGCAGAGCGACGCACTGGTAGTGCTCCAAGTTAGCGTGTGGGACTCACAGAGGTTTCTGTACTCCGCAACGGGACTATTCACCGGATTTACCACCTGGCAACACTCGGACGAGCGAAGTGTGTCATAAGGCCCCACGGAGGTTTCTCTATTGGCCGAGTAGGATGTGTTCCTGCCTGAACTGCGTCCATTGAAGAGCTGTACAACGCTCCGGATGATTCACTGTGTGGTAACCCCACTAACCGATTGCTTGTTTTATTCTCAATTGATGTACGCAGAACCTTTAACTTTTTAGTAAATTAATATATTTTTACCTTACTTCACTATGTGCGCCTTGTTTTTGTATTGTTTCCCAATAAATAAAGGTTAAGACCACTTGGTTACCCCTGATCCGTGTTTTGGGGGCATTGTGTATGCATTACTGTGACCGTGTGCAAAATATGAGACAATTGCCATTCATGTGTTTTACCTTTTCCAGAGGTGCTGGGACCGGGAGACTTTCAGGAGGTAAGTTGCAGAGTGGGTTTGCCGGAGAAAATCTTTACTGATTGTGGCTATGTATCGGGATTCTCCAGTTATGAGTTACCCCAGAAATGTATCTGGGAATCAAGGGAGATTCTCGGATACATAGAAGCTTCTGGGCTCTGGGCAAACCCCATCCTGAAAACATTCTTGCGACTCACCACTAGGACATCCTGCTTCAGCATAATCCAGGAAAAGGTTAAATGAGACACTCCAGTCAGGTATAAGGCCGAGAGGTTTGTTTTATTAAAATGGGGACACAAGGGGTTAATGAATACCTCCAGCCAACATGGGGCATAAGGGGTTAAAATATATCTGCAGGTATAGCAGGGATTCTCCAGTATAGCAGAGGTACTCACATAAATGCCCAGGTACTCTGAACTCAGTATAGGGGTTCAGGGGGGAAATCATATCTTGTGTTAAATGTATGAATTATGGTAACTCCAGGTCAGGATAAAGCTGAGAGTTTATTGGGAGGTAAGGGAAATGTTTAATTCATGTTAGACTAAAACTGTGTAAGCTAAGCTTTTAAAGTATAGCAGGGATTGGTTTGTAAGTGTAGCAACAGTTAAGGTTTTCACTCTCTCTCTCCCCCACAACAGACTTAGTATATGTGAATACAGAATTGTAGAAAAGTATAGGTTATTAAAACCAGTGTATATTTAAGCAGCCGTGTTTTAACATATGGTTAACTTTTATGCATTAAATTAGACAGTATCTGTTGTCCTGCAAAGACTCAGAGGGGGGCTTATGGCTAATCGTTCAAAGGGACATTTGCCCTAGAGAGGTGAACCATTTGTTAGCCTTGCTAAGTGAAACACCCATATCCTCACTTCAAAGAGTCAGTTCAAACTCAAGGAACAAGAGGTGTGAATAATTTGTTAGCCCTTCCGTGCTAATTGTAGCCCCCGGTATCCTCAGATCAAAGAAGCCATGTGGCTGAGGCCAGACTCAGTGGCATTAAGCCGGTGGTGGGTTTTGAATAGTGAATGAGCAAAGATGGTGGTTTGCACACATGCTCTCTCACTATTCTGAAGCCAGCGATGCCAGGAGTATCAGCCTGGCAAAATGTGTGAGTGGCCAGGGATGGAATTCTCACGCCAGAGATTGACTGTACTTTATGGAAATGGGACATGTAAAGTTTTTAACAGGTCATGCAGTCAGTCAGAAAGTTAGATTCATCTAAGGTCTATCATGTAAAGAGTTCCATCAGTCCATCTGGTGTGATTCAGCTGAGATTAAGTTCCATCTTGTGAGATTCCAGGTGTGGTTCAAGGATTCCCAGCTCTAAGGAAGTTACCTAAATTTCTCAGAGGATAAGTGACCAGACTCCAAAGCAAATGGCTACTTGAAAGAAAAGGGGCCTGGATTATTTTGGCTGTTTGATTGCAACTAGGAAGGAGTAGTTTATACCCCAGTTTCCAAAGTAAGTGTGTCTTTTTCCTGTAATTTGTGTAACATAGTTGTGTACGTTCTTTATGTGAATAAATACAATTTATTTTATCTCTCTGCTTGCTCAATCAACGATCCTGGTAATTAAGGTGTTACTAAGCTTGGTCTGCCATAACATACACACCCGCATCCCAACCATGTACTTTCTACCTAAAGTTCATAAAAATGTACTGTGCCCACCAGGACGACCCATAGTGTCGGGCATCAGGGGTTTGTGTGAGAACATCTGCACCTACATCGACGCTTATCTGCGACCTCATGTTGTAAGTTTACCTTCATTTGTTAGGGACACAACTGATGTGTTACTCAAAGTACAAGATATTGTTCTAACAAAGGAGACCCTCTTGGTGGCCTGTGATGTGGAGTCCCTATACTCCGACATAGCTCATAGGGACGGTATCGCAGCCACCCAATATTTCTTGAACATGCAGAATGCCGATACCAAAGGTACGTGTGACATGGTTATTTTTTCTTCCTCTCCTTTATCCTAACCCACAATTCTTTTTTGTTTAATTCTAAATATTATTTACAAGTCAAGGGGACAGCGATGGGGGCAAAATGCGCCCCATCGTATGCCAACTTCTTCTTGGGTTGGTGGGAGAGGGAGAGAGTCTTTACTGACGAAATGACCTGTCACACTCAACATATACCCCTCTGGATCTGGTACATAGATAATGTCCTCTTCCTGTGCGAGGGGGACGTCGCCGGGTGTATCGGATTCATAGGGTATTAAATAACAACAATTTAAACATTCATTCATATTTCTGAGGTTCAGGTGTCCTTTCTGGACCTCCACATTAGTATTTCTAAAGATCTCCAAATTGAGACAGATGTGTACAGGAAGAGTACAGCCACTAATAACATTTTGATAGCTGCCACCCGGTGCCTCTGAAGAGGGGGATCCCGGTTGGGCAGTTATAACGTCTGAAGCGTAACTGCTCCAGTCCGGCGGTGTTTTCAAGCAGAGCTAGAGAACCGGAAGGATTATTCTTGGAGAGAAGTTATAGCCATAAATCTTTTAAGAAAGCTTAGTCATCAAGATCACAAGCAACTCCTTATCCCCAAAGTGAGACCTACGATTACTGGTGCACCTGTACCAGTTCGGTTCATTTCTACATTCACCAAACATTGGGAAGATTTTAGAACTGTTATTCAGCGCCACTGGGCGATTTTACAGGAGGAACAGTGCTTGGTACATGCCATCGGACCGAGAATTCTGATGACCGCTCGCAGGGCTACAAACCTGAAAGCTCTATTAGTGCATAGTCACTTTGAGCTAAATTCCACAATTAAAAATCCAACACGTGGAACATTCCCTTGTGGAAAGTGCAAATGCTGTGGATTTATTTCTAAGAAAATGTTTTTTTCTAACAGTAGTGGCACAAAAAACTTTTTACAGTAAGGGATTTTTTGCAACTGTAACTCGACAAGGCCTGATCTATGCCCTATCCTGCCTGTGTCAACTTTTGTACGTCGAGATGACCTCACAGGAACTAAAGGTGCGTGTTTTAGAACACGCAGGGAATATTCGTAATGCCGTGAGGGATTTATCCAGGGCCAAAAAACTTACCAGCGTGGCACGACATTTCCATTCTTTACACGCAGGTTCCACAAGGGGTCTCCATGTCTGGGGGTTTGAAAAGGTGTCATTGGATAATAGGGGGGGGGGGGTGTAACAGGGACTTATTCCTGTTACAGAAATGTGCCTCTAATCCAGCAGTGTGCTGGTTAATTGCACACCAGCAATTACTAGTCAGATTCCACTTGGATGATTAAGACTCTGTTAGAAAAAGCCTGTTCCCAGAAACAGAAAGGAGATTCCTGAGTCTCACAATTGGGGAACTGACCAGAGGAACAGCTGTCTTGAGTTGCAGAAGGACTGGACAGTATGCTGATAGCAAGACAAGGGGAGCAGATCTCTATTGTATTGTATGTCTTGTATGTCTTGTATGTCTTTATTTATATAGCGCCAAAAGTGTACTCAGCGCTTCACAAAGAATACAGTTCAGGGAATTATAATCATACAATAAGTGCAGCAAAATCAGACAATAGGAAAGGAAATCCCTGCCCCGAAGAGCTTACAATCTAAGAGGTTTAATGGGAAACTTACAGAGACAGCAGGTGAGGGAGTAAGTGCTGTAGATGGCAGTGCTTGGTCACAATAGGTGGGTAGGAGTGACTGAGTGTGGGACACTAGCCATGAGGGCAGGCTGTTGGGATGCTTGATTTGTTGGGTAAAATTTAAGGTTAGTCAGTGTTAAATGAAAAGGTTAACACCATTTACAGGGGAAGAGGTGGCAGGGAGACATGAGTGAGATCAGGTGTGTATGTCTGGCTTCAGGCTTAGGGAAGATCCCCAGCAGCAGGAAGGAGTAGATAGAGGGTGTGAATAGAGGATTTGTGTGGGTGTTTTTTTATTGAGGGGTAAAGAAGTTGTTGGGAGAGAGGTGTATAAATAATGGTGCAGTGGGGAGTGGGGATGTTGTAGAGAACAGAAATGCTCACAAAGGAGTGAGGAAACGGTAAACAGAAAAATAAATAGGGAGGGCATAGTGAGATGCAGGAGGAGAGAGTTCACAGGTAATGGAGGATAAAAGTGTACAAATAATCACAGATGTTAAAAGTTAATGTCTCACAGTGGCAAAGTTGTAATGCAGAGTCCAGATCTTCCTCCGATGTTCACCTCCAAATTCAACTCCAAAATTAACTCTTGTAGACACTTTTGATGTACACTTATGATGTGACGCTTTTGATGTTACACAGCCTTATGGCTAAACAGCCATGCTACAGTGGACACAGTGCTATACCTGGACAGACATTGTCGTAGCACACAAAGGTGCTCACCCAGGAGAGCAGAGGACTTCCCCTACAGCTACAAGAAACAGATAAGACTTTCTTATGGGACTGTTATATATCTGTATATATATTTGGGGCTGAAAATAGCTTAGCTAACCACCCAGTTATAGAGAGGGCTGAACTTCATGTGTAAATAGTCTCCAAAGCGGAGACAGGTTTTTGTTTGGCTTATTTTCAGAAGTTGGGATGAGAGGTGGCCCTTGAAGTTTAAATGGGCCCCGGAGACTGCCTGTGAACATGTTTGTGCTTTTGCCTTAATAGTTTCTGCAAACAGTCTGAGCAACAAAGCAAAGAATCACATGCAGCAGTGACCAGATTTAAAGGGCTGCACATCCAAGCAGGAAAACTGCACTGCACTGAAGAAAGCCACAATGCCACAGTTGGACTGGGAGGACTGCGACAGACGGTGACCCACACAAGGGACTGATGCTGTGACCAGAGCCTACCCCACTACTGCTGAAAGAAAAGAAAAAAACCCTGGGAATTTAAAATGGCCACCCAGCTGAAGTCAAATACGGACTCTGCATGAAGGGGGAAGAATATGTGTTCCTGATGTAAAGAGCCCAGCCACAAAGTGCAGTGTCCCTTCAGGCCTTATTCAGGTGATGAGGATGGCCCCTACATGGCTCCAGAAAAAGGGCAGCAGCCAGAGGACTATTTTTTTCAACAAACCAAGGAACTGCAGCAGCAAGCAATGCGCTGTGGACCCAAGGGATGGCCAATCTAGTTCTTTGAGCATTTCGCAGTGATGTGTGTTGTAGTTGCATTGGAGAACAAAACGACAAATTGAATTGTAGAGGGTGTCAAGTTTGCTAAGGTGGGTTTGAGGAGCCGAGCCATATACTATGTCTCCACAGTCAATAATTGGCATTAGAATCTGCTGTGCGATACGCTTTCTGACCAGGAGACCTAGGGAGGATTTGTTCCTGTAAAGTACCCCTAGTTTGGCATAGGTCTTGGTTGTCAGGGTATCAATGTGCATCCCGAATGTTAAGTGTGAGTCAAACCATAAGCCCAAGTATTTAAAATTAGTAGAAAAAAAGGCAAAGAAAAAAATGGGTGCGCCAAAAGATTATCTCCTATAATACTAAACTAGCTAATATAAAAATAATGAATATACCTACAAAGGATAAAATACAATAGTAAATATATAATTAAATATAATGTGACATGAACCAATCCGGAGCCTATAGGGTCTGGCAACATAAAATGTAAAATCAAATAAAGTGTGTAAAAAAAACAAAACCCAAAGGATTTGCAGCTTTCTAAACAAGGGATCCCAGTCCTTGGTAGGTATAATGAAAGAAAGAAAAAATGTGGAAGCGCAGTCAAAAGGGTGATGGTAGAAAAACAACTTTATACTGAATATAAACAAAATATAATAACAATAAACAACAAATGTCAGAAAAATATCATAGTTAGATAAAAATCAATAGGATCTGAGTCACTAGTGAGCGGCGATCATAGCAAGCTGCTGCTGAGTGAAAGTCAGAGGGATAAACACGGGTAGTTAATCCTGGTTAGAGATCAGATCTCAGATCCTACGATGGAGTGTTTGGGGCGAAAGCCAGATTGGAATTGGCTAGGGAAATTTGTCTTTGTATATGGTAGAAAGGTGTTAGGAGGAGCTTTACACTCTTCTGCCCCTCCTTACATCTCAGCCCTAATTTCTCGCTATACACCGTCCCGACTCTTGCGTTCTGCTCAAGGATGTCTTCTCTCAACCCCTTTTGTGTCTAAAGCCCTCTCCCGCCTTAAACCTTTCTCACTGACTGCCCCGCACCTCTGGAATGCCCTCCCCCTCAATACCCGACTAGCACCCTCCCTATCCACCTTTAAGACTTACTAGAACACCTTCACATCGTCTTTGTACGTTCTTCCTACTTACCAATTAGATTGTAAGCTCTTCAGGGCAGGGACTCATTTTCCTAAATGTTACTTTTATGTCTGAAGAGCTTATTCCCATTTTGTGTTAGGCTGCGGCCAGGCAGGGAGCGAGCGCTCTGGCGCTCATGCGCGATGACGTTGTTCGCTCCTACTTGGCCGTGCGATTTGTGGCCAGCTAGGTGCGCACGCAGTGGGTGTGTCGGGGGGCGCGGCCAAGATGTCACGGAGCTTGCTCGCCCTCATTGGGCAAACTGCTTGCGTGACGCGCGAGTGAGCGGCAGATTCAAATTTGCTTGCTGCGGTAAGCAGCTAAGCGCCGAGCATGCTGGCCACACACATTGCAGCAATGTGTTTCATCGCGGGCAACGTGAGCGAGCCCACCCGCTCAGCGCCACCCTGTCCGAGGCCTTATTTGTAATAGTTATTTATATGATGTCACGTGTATTACTGCTGTGAAGCGCTATGTACATTAAGGGTGCTACATAAATACAAATATACATACATGCAAACAGACCAAGAGGCGGGGCTCCCCAACCCTCTCTATCTGAGACCAGAAGCATTGAACTCCCAAGCACCTGAGTGCAGGTAAGTACCTGCATGCTCATCTCATTCTATAGATTAGAGACCTCAGAGCCCAGTTATTATTATGGGAGACGCAGCAGGCTCAGCCTGAGAGGGGCCAGGTGGCCTCTGAATTGAGGAGACATGAAACATTACACAGAAAGGGAAGTTCTGAGTAGGGCAGTGGGCTGTTAATATTCAAGAAGCTACACACAAAAATGGGGGAGCCCCCGCACAGCTAAAGAGTGTAGGAGTGAGGTGCTCTCTATTTAGGATACAATGGCATAAACTAGAAGAAAAAAGAAACCTAGTGAGTGAGCACTCAGTCACAGAATGGGTAATGTGATAGTATTAAAAAACATTTTATTGTCATCAACGAATATAAAATAAAGGGATTTAAAATAAACAGCATACAACGTAACTGTAATCAAAATAACATTGCTATAAAAGCTATGTTGATAATGCATATGGAAGATATGACAATTGGTCAAAATCTTATGCTGTAAAAAATCTTATGCTGTACATAACAGCCTAATAGGAATAGGGGTTAATATTATTCACTGCTGTATAATAACTGCCTTGGTGGCCAGTGATATATGTGGGTGAAATGGAGCCAACTAGCTAAGAGCTAAATATACCAAAATGGCATATTTATTTTAATACAATCACATTACCCATTCTGTGACTGAGTGCTCACTCACTGGGTTTCCTTTTTCTTCTAATATTCAAGAAGCAATGATCACACAATGCCCAATACTGAGCTGCACACTCACTAACTGAGTATTGGGGCTGTGCTACATTCCCATAGCACATACTGTAACCTCACATTGCACACTCAGTAACTGTGTATTGTGTATTGGGGCTGTGCTACATCCATAAGCAATAACTGTACATAGCACATACTGTAACCTCACAATTGCCCCTCAGTAAACGGTATTGTTTATTGGGGCTGTGCTACATTCCCATAGCACATAACTGTGACATAGCACATACTGTAACCTCACATTGCACACTATTAACTGTGTATTGGGGCGGTGCGGCATTCCCATGCAACATACATAGCACCTACTGTAACCTCACATTGCAACCTCATAACTGTGTATTGGGCGCTGTGCTGCATTCCCATAGCACATCATACACATACTGTAACTCACTTTGACACTCAGTACTGTGTATTGGGGGCTGTGCTGCAATTCCCATAGCCATACAGTCTCCATACCGTACCTCACATGCAACACTAAGTAAACTGTGTCTTGGGGCTGTGCTGCATTCCCCTATCACATACCGTAACCTCAACATTGCACAACCTCAGTAACGTATATGGGCTGTGGCTGGCATTCCCAAGCACATACATTGCAAACCAGTACCTGTGTATTGTTATTGGGGCGGTGGCATTTCCAGTAGCACACTCTGTAACCAGCACACACTGTAACCTCACATTTGCCCACTCAGTAACTGTGTATGTGTATTGGGGCTGGTGCTTAGCATTATCCATAGCACATACTGTAACCAATGAACAATTGCACACTCAGGTAACTGTGTATTGTGTATTGGGGCGGTAGCCATTCCATAGCACATACTGTACACAGCACCCTGTAACCCTCACATTGCACACTCAGTACTGTGTATGTGTATTGGGGCGGTGCTGCAATTTCCATATGCACCTACTGTACACAGCACAAACACTGTAACCTCAACCTCACCTTCAAACACCATAACTGTGTATTGGGCGTGCTGCATTCCCATAGCCATACTGTAATCACATTGCACACTCAGTACTGTGATTGGGCGGTGCTGCATTCCCATAGCACATACTGTAAGATCACCTTGCACAATTGGCAACACATACCCACATCTGCGTGCTGCGCCAGATCCCTCCGGGCACGCTCACCAGATCCCCCCGGTCACAGCTCTCCTCCCCCCCCCAGGTCACAGCTCCTCCTCCCCCCCCGGTCACGCTTCCTCTCCTCCCCCTGTGATCTCCCCCCCCCCCTCCAGTGTCATAAAGTCACCTGTTGGCCAACTCCCCGTCATCCCCCGCCGGCACGTGCAAGCAGCAGCAGGACACTCACACTCACATCCTCTCATATTATGGTGAGGGGGGCGTCTCCCGACCGGGGGCTCGCGGGCAGGAGGACCGAAGTCTTGGACAAGGTTATGGTGGATAACGGTTCCCCACACTGGCCGGGGACACCCCAACTCAACCTGTCCATCCGGGCACTGACAGCAGGACACTGTGGCGGGTAAGGCCGAGCTCTCACACTGCTGCCCTGGGGGGAGGGCACGCTGGGGGGCTCAAGTCGCGGAGGGGAGGGGGGACGCAGAGTGGACTGTTTGTGTACGGAGAGGGGGATCCCCCCCCCCCTTCCCGAGTCCTGGTCACTTTCCAGCAGCCAGTCCCTGTAACCGCCCGGGCCGGATGCAGGCGATGTAGGCTGTGACCACCTAATAACCAGAGAGGAGGGGAGGGAGAGAGAGGGAGAGAGAGAGAGAGTGACGGACAATGTGACTCGGAGACTCGCCAGAGGTCCCCTGTATACTGCCCGGGTCGGGTCAATAGCAATGAATTTATATTGACCTGATGGTCTAGTGATCACAATCTCCACCCCTCGGTCACAGCTCCACCGCCCTCCCCCCCCCCCCGATCACGCTTCTTTCTCCCCCCTCCGATCCGATCACTCCCCCCCCGATCACAGCACATCCCTCCCCCCCCCTATCCATCAGCATCCTCCCCCCCCCCCCCAAGGAATCCTCCCCCCCCCTCCACGTCCCACCCCCCCCCCTGTTCCTCTCCCAGTCCTCCTCCCCTCCCCCCCCCCCTTGTCACGACGACATCTTTCACGCCCTCCACCCTCGAGCCCCCTCCAGCCCGCTCCTCCACCCCCCCCCCACTTTCCCCCTAAGCCTCCCCCCTTTCCCGATCACAGCCCCCCCTTTTCCCTGGTCACAGCTCCCCCCCCCCAGTCACAGGGTTTCCGCGGTTACTGAACACTGAGGCCCTGTGTAATCACTTTACACGACCTGGGATTTTACCCCCTTACTTTTTTATGGGTTTATTTAAAGCCCATTAGTTATGACCGTATCACAGTATCACAGTATCACAGTATCACAGTCACTCACAGTATCACCGTTTCTTTTCAATAACGTTTATTATTTTTTAGCCGATTAGGCTTTGTTTAGTAATTTCGCTGTCACCACACCTAGTTGGATGCTATTGCATGATTAGCAATCTGTATATATACTCACTAGGTCAGGCTGCTGTGGGACAGGCGCTTCTGTCGTGCTGTGGGGTCCGCTCGGGTCATCTGCTGTGGGACAGCGCTTTCTGTCGTTGCTGGGGTTCCGCTCCATGGTCAGGCGCTGTGGACAGCGCTTCTTTCAGTTTCTGGGGGTCCGCTCAGGGTCAGGCTGCTGTGGGACGCGCTTCTGTCGTGCTGGGGGTCCGCTCAGGGTAGGATGCTGTGGACGAGCGCTTCTGTCGGTGCTGGTGGTCCGCTCAGGGTCGGCGCTGTGTGGAACAAAGCGCTTCTATCTCTGTCGGTGCTGTGGTCCGTCCCTCAGGGTCAGGCTGCTGTGGGCGCCGCTTCTGTCGGTGCTGGGGGTCCGCTCCAGGTCAGGCTGCTGTGGGAAGCGCTCTGTCGTGCTGGGGGGTCCGCTCAGGGTCAGGCTGCTGTTGGGACAGCGCTTCTGTCGGTGCTCGTTGCTGGGGGTCCGCTCAGGGTCAGGCGCTGTGGGACAGCGCTTCTGTCGGTGCTGGGGGTCCGCTATCAGGGTCAGGCTGCGTGGGACAAGCGCGCTTCTGTCGGTGCTGGGGTCCGCCTCAGGGTCAGGTGCTGTGGGACAGGCTGCTTCTGTCGGTGCTGGGGTCCGCTCAGGGTCCAGGCTGCTGTGGGGACAGCGCTTCTGGTCGGTTTGCTTGGGGGTCCGCTCATTGTCCGGCTGCTGTGGGGAACCTCGCTCTTGTCGGTGCTGGGGGTCCGCCTCGGTCAGCTGCTGTGGACATCGCTCTGGTCGGTGCTGGAGGGGTCCGCTCAGGGTCGGCTGCTGTGGGGGACCGTCTTCTGTCGGTGCGGGGGTCCGCTCAGGGTCCGAGGCTGCTGTGGGCAAGCAGCTTCTGTCGGTGCTGGGGGTCCCGCCTCAGGTCAGGCTGCTTGGGACCGCGCTTCTGGGTCGGTGCTGGGGGTCCGCTCAGGGTCAGGTGCTGTGGGACGCGCTTCTGTCGGTGCTGGGGGTCCGCTCAGGTCAGGCTGCTGTGGGACAGCGCTTTCTGTCGTGCTGGGTCCGCCAGGGCAGAGGCTTGCTGTGGGGCAGCGCTTCTCACTCTTGCTGTGGGTTGCCGCTCGGGTCAAGGCCTCTGTGGGACAGCGTTTCTGTCATTGTGGGGGTCCGCTCAGGTCAGCCGCTGTGGGACAAAAGCGTTTCTTGTCATTGCTGGGGGTCCTCCCTCAGGGTCAGGCCCTGTGGGACAGCGTTCTGTCAGTGCTTGGGGGAAGTGAGTGGGAGAGGTAGAGGAATTTTCCTCTCCTGTTTCCCTTCTCTAATTTTTCCCGTTCTTTTCGTTACCTTTCTGATTTTTTTCTCCTGATCATTGTTCCTTTCCCTCTTTTTCCCAACACCAAGAACGCTTCTTTCATTGCTGGGGGTCCGCTCAGGGTCATGCTGCTGTGGGACAAAGCGCTTTGTCATTGATGGGGGTTCCGCGCAGGGTCGAGGCTGCTGTGGGACAGCGCTTCATGTCATGCTTGGGTCCGCTCAGGGTCAGGCTGCCTGTGGGACAATGCGCTTCTGTCGTGCTGGGGTCGCTTCCGGGTCATTACCCAGTCGTGACAACCAGCGTTTCTTCTAGTCCAGCTGGGGGTCCGTGCAGGTCAGGAGGCCGCTGGTGGACCATCGCTTCTGTCAGTGCTGGGGGTCCGCTTAGTGTCTCTGCTGTGGGACAGCGCTTCTGTCGTGCTGGGGTCCGCTCAGGGTCCAGCTGCTGTGGGACAGCTCTTTCTGTCAGTGCTGGGGGTCCGGCTCAGGTCAGGAGGCTGCTGTGGGACCGCGCTTCTTCAGTGTGGGTCCGCTCAGGGTCAGGCTGCTGTTGGACAAGCGCTTCTGGCAGTGCGGGGTCCGCTCAGGGGTCAGGCTGGCCTGTCTGGGGGACAGCGCTTTTCTTGTCAGTGTCTGGGGTCCGCTCCAGGTCAGCTGCTGTGGGACAAAAAATCGCTTGACATATGCATGGGGAGCTGGCGACTCGCACTGCAGCACTGAGGCTACATTAGTTGGGGGGCCATGGTTTAATGTCAAGAGTGAAAATTGTGTATGAACTATAGTGTGTCTGCATTAATGTATATGCTCCTTGGTGTAATATATATTAATCTGATCTCAGACGCGCTATTAGAGAGGGTTGGGGTTCCTTAACAATGCATCTGATCTCAGAACCCCTTTAAATGGGAAATATAAAATACTTAATAACATGAATAAAACATAAATAACTGATTTCACCATTTATCAAAATAACTTTAATGTATATACAGACCTATTTGCATTAAACCGATTACAATGCTTCCAAATTTAAATATAATTTACATTTATTTGAGAAATTTGGACGACCTGTATAACATTTACCCATATTGAACAATTAAAATTGGTAAAAAAATGCTTTTTGAGCTTCGTTTTGTTGGCAGATTCCTTTATATTGAAAATCTATTGTTCGCACAACGCAGAGCTACAATCTCAATGATTTGAATCAAATTTCAATAAATTAATGAACACATTCTTTTCTTTTGGCGGTTTGGTCCCCTCCTTCCAGTGTTTAGAAGCTCACCCACCCCACCCCCCCCTCTGTAGGTGGTTGTAGGTTTCCATGTTCTGTGTAGGGACTGGTCTATTAAGACCATCCTCCCGCCACTGAAGAGGTTTAATGGGAATTTGCAAGTTTTAGACCTGCTCTGGCGGACGTGGCTGCCGTCTTATAATCTTTGCCAAAGGGCTTAACTAAATGACCGTTATTCAGAGAATCCTGTGTACTAACGTTGGAGTTTTTACCATGTATTCTTCCACAATTGGGTATCTTGTGTCAATAAAAGTTGGTTACAAGTATATCATCAAAGCAAAAAACAATATGTTGTATCCATAAAGCATTATAGACACAAGCAGGTGCCGTGTGAACTGAAGCTTGTGGGATAAGCCGGGTCAACAGGAGACTTTCTGGGGCCCCCAGGGCAAACATCATAAAAACCAGCCCCTAAAAAACCCTGTAGAATGGGAAGGTCAGGTGGCGGGCTGCCGAGACCAGAGTTGTCCTTCCTGGCCAGGAGAGTGGTTAGCACACACTTCTGTCCCCAGCTGGTGCCCTGGGTGGTGAAGAAGGGATGGTTATGGAGATGGTATGGAAGCTGTCACTATTGTGCCTGGGATCATCCGGACTTTGTTACATTTTGTTTATATTTATATTCCAGTTTATCAGACGCAAATCGCCATACAGACCATTCTCTAGGCAGTAATTGCAATACTGTCTGCATTACTGATTTATTTTGCCCTCTCTAAACAGATCTGCAGGCAAAACAGATTGTAAGTTAAGACATCTCCACAGTTTGCCCACATAAAGAATTGCATATTTGTTTCACTGGAATTATGCAATTCTAGATATTATAGTTTTTTTTGTGTCCGGTGTTTCTAAAAATAAATAAAAATGAAATGTGTATGACGGGGGGGGGGGTGTATTATAATCCCCTTTAAGAATTTCTAAGAATTACATTTAAAGTGACAGTGCCATTTTAGCCTGGGACAATATTTTGTAAGGAATGCAACGAATCTCCCTAATATAACCTGCTAATGTTATGGAACGAGATCCCCGATTTTTCTGCCTCACCCCCCTCTCTCCTTTGCATTTTCTGCCTGTCAGATTTTATCCCAGCTTGCATGGAGTCTGCAGACACATACTGTGCCTGTGTAACTGCAACAATGTTGCACTCCTTGGCCTCGAGCATGAACATAGTGAGCTCTAACAGCAGTCTCTGAGATCCCACATAATGGGCTAGTCTGCCCCCCCTCCTGTTTGTTCAGCACATGGTCTGCCCTAGACTATCCTTGCCCACAAAGGCCGCACCTCAACTTCCGTTTTCACCCTGGAGACAGTGAGTAAAGAACCTTCTCTGTTTATATCCCCCTTGGTGAGGCCATCTCTTTTTATTCCGGTTCTAACTCTACTCCCACTACACACCATCCACAAGTTCTGTACCCTGCACCTTTCCCCAATAAAGTGGAGAAATATTACAGGACTTGGAGTGATTTAAAAGGGAACTGTGTTATGCTATCGGAGCCATTCATACCAACGTGCCCTGTCCCTTCAGAATAGTAAAAGAGAACCGTGTTGCCTTGGGAAATATACCACATATGAGCTGCTAACCCACAGCCTTAAGTAAAGATACCAGCAAGCAGCTTACCATAAGCATATAAACAGGCAGTCTCTCACCACATTTTGCACAAGCCGGTTGCTACAACGAGCCACAAGCCTCTACACCGCAACTTACCCCAGCTTTATGCAAAGACAGTGAGCCAGCCCTTACTTGCTAATAGACACGCGCAGCCTCTGCAACTGCACAGTCTCAGCTTTCACATAGAACAGTAGCTCAAACGCACGGGCAGCCTTCAACAAAACTCTGCTTCTCTCACATTACTAACTGGCTTTTTCTCTGTCCTGAGTCCACCTCTGCTCAGCCCACAGTGAGAGCCACGGACACCTGTAAAGTACAGCTACCCCAACGCTGCAACGCTGCAGGACACCGCTCGGCCCATCTTGAGACAAGACGCCCATCGCTGACAAGGTAAAAGACCGCCACTCCACATGCAACACTGGCAAAAGGCCTACACACACCTACAGCTGGCCAGAACTCAGAGCCTACCAGACACAAGCAGGAAGAGCGATCACTCAGGAAAACAACAGAGACCGCTGCGCAGGCGCAACATCGCAGCAGGCGCAAGGCCCAAACGAACCGTCACACTGACACAAAAGGGCCCGCGAAAAATACGATAATGACATTGAAGCGCACCGCGCTAAATTAGAGTTGGCCTGGAACCCTCCACACTTGGGCATAAACCATGTCCGCCGCCAAGCTAGTAATTCCGTACAACAGCTTGAGCAGGCAATACTCAATTAAAGATAGACCACTTTGCTACCAAGGTCTGTCAGAGGCACGTCCTTACACCTGGCCAGGGCTAATCCCGGTGAAATGCCTGCAGAAAGGGACTTACAAGCACCATACTACGACTCGACACGTGATAGCCGCGTTCGCACCGCCATCGCAGACGCCAAAGCGAAGAAAAGAGCTCCTCCTGGAGAACCCGCAATCGCAGCGCTCGAGCACACCAGGCACCTCATAAGTTCAGCAAGATCACACATCTCACGTGCTAGCGCAAGCACAAGCCACCAAGGGCGCGAGCCACCGCAAGGCCGCACGTGCCGGGCCCCGCATACGCTCATAAAGAGGCTTGTATGCGCCTGAAACTAGAAAGGCCCGCATAGAGAGGAGGAGCAGACCGCGGCTGCCACCCTCCGCTGGTCAGCCCTTTCCCACCGCACTATCCTCTTCCTCCACTTCCACACCCCATCTTCACAATCCTTTGACACAAACCTCGGTGGACGTTTAGCCTAGAGCCCTGAAATCACGAAGAGACTGCTGCACGCTATAGCCCAAGCCGAAGTCCTAGAAGAGCCGTCGCAACATGATGGCGTGGGAGCCGTACTTACGGTTGCCTCAGAGGATCCAGCCCGAGCGGCACTGAAGCTCGTAAGGAGCCTCTTCAGTGTAAACACCGCGCACACATCTCAACACGGATGGAGCTACTTCCACAGATACAGAAGACCTGCTAGGGCCCACGAGGAGAAGAATGGCCTTCCTGCAATTGCACAATGCTGCCTGGGACCCACAGCCCAAGAGTGATCCACACGCAGCAGCGGCACACGGATGCACCACAACAGCTCGCATCCGGGTACACCCACGTGGGGGGGAGAAAAAAGAACAGCCCCTCACATAAACTGGCCACAGCCATCACACGCGTCCACTGCCAATGGAAGAGCGACCGCACAGCCCTTCCAGCACCACCCCCTCGGAACGTGACAAACGCGCCGATGTCCTCAGGTCTGACAGACATAAGCCAAGTACAATGATCCGGCGCGACTTGGTGCACGCAAGGACTCATCAGCCTTCGACGACCGCCCTGAGAACTACCGGACGTGAAGTTCAACTTCAAAGACGCAATCGCCAGCTTGACTTATCAGCAAGGGAAGAGCTCAAACCTGTTCGTCACGTTCCTGGGGAACGTATCCATGGAGCAAGCGCAGAGACTTCGGGCTTCAACGCGCACCCAACCCAGTAGGGTGTCTTGACCTATGTGTGGGAAAGTTCTAAAGCGCCTATGGCAGCCGCCCCGAAGCAGTCCGAAGATTCACTCTTCCAAAGAATAGAGCTTCCCCAAGATCACAACTAAAAGACTACTCGAAGGTTACGTGATCTTGGAGACCTGCCTGCCAAAATTAGAGTTCGCATGAAGACCAATTCCTTAATGGGTCCAACACCCCTAGATTCAGCTCGTGGATGAGACGCCATCCTGGAGAAGCTAACCCTCACCCCAAAGAAAGGTGGTTTCACAAGGTATCCAAATACAAAGGGGAGAAGCAGTTTGTCATACCCCCCATTCTCGTTTTCTTGAGCTTCCTTCGCGAATCCAGCAAAGACCAGGAACGATCCCAGCTTTCATCTTAGGGGCGCAAACCACAATGCATCATCGCCATCCACCCGAGACGCAAGGGTCAACACAAGGTACAAGGCTTCCAGAACACCCCTCTCGTCCACAGGATGGACGTCCCCCTACGACCCACGCGAGTCCCATCCAGACTGCCGACAGGGACAAAAAACCAAGGGACCTTACAAAGAATGCTCTATCCCAAAAGCCGCATCCACTTAAACAAGTGCTTCGGATTCAGGTAAACCCATAGAGGATCGAAAAGAACCTACTACAGGGAATGGGTGAGCCTGTTTCAAATTTGTGCTTCCACAACCTCATTTATTCAAGGACTGCAAAGAAGCTATGATGTGATAGGCGACAGGCACAGTAGCCGCTCTACACCCGGAATCTGTGAATCCAGCAAGCAACGCCCCTAACCCCGCGACAAAGCAGGGCGGGGAGGAAGAAGTGGGAGACACACCCCCCCCGACTCAGTAGCATCAATGCACGAAGTATGCTGAGAAGGAAACGACGGTAGATCTTGCTCTAAAATATGTGCTGGTAGCAGTGGCACCCAGAGGACAACCCCAAAGAGCCAAACGGATGTATGCAATCAATCACGACGACCAAGCAACCGATCGCTGGTCAGGTCAGAATCTCGATAATTGTGTCGACATACACGACAGTACTTCTCCTTACACTTCTCAGACCGTGCGCAGGGCGAATGGAGACTACGGGAGAAGAGTGAATGGCTAACCATAAGCTCACTAGAACGGTCAAAGTTAGCATGCCCCTTCCCACCTCTCGACTGCAAATCACATGGCAAAGATTAGGACTTGAGATCCCCACGCCAGAACGTGGCGCTACACCATCATCCCTCTAAAAACCATTGCCGATCATATCCCACCACTAGACAAGATGCCCCAGATCCTGCTGCTACTTGGCGAGACATCATGATAGCACACAAGATCCGCGAACAGCGAAAAATGGGACCACAACGGCCGCAAGCGCTCAAAGGCTCGATCTAGGATGGGTGGTAGGGGGATAAGGATGCATAGACCAAGGTACGATGACCGCTGAACCCCCCCCCCAGTCACAGGGTTTCCGCGGGTTACTGAACACTGAGGCTGTGTAATCACTTTACACAGACACTGGGATTTACCCCCTACTTTTTATGGGTTATTTTAAGCACATTAGTTATGACAGTATCACAGTATCACAGTATCACAGTATCACAGTATCACAGTATCACCGTTGTCTTTTCAATAAAACGTTATTATTTTTAGCCTATTAGGCTTGTATTAGTATTTCGCTGTCACACCTAGTGTGGATGCTATTGCATGATTAGCAATATGTATATACTAACTAGGTCAGGCTGCTGTGGGACAGCGCTTCTGTCAGTGCTGGGGGTCCGCTCAGGGTCAGGCTGCTGTGGGACAGCGCTTCTGTCGGTGCTGGGGGTCCGCTCAGGGTCAGGCTGCTGTGGGACAGCGCTTCTGTCAGTGCTGGGGGTCCGCTCAGGGTCAGGCTGCTGTGGGACAGCGCTTCTGTCAGTGCTGGGGGTCCGCTCAGGGTCAGGCTGCTGTGGGACAGCGCTTGACATATGCATAGGGAGCTGGAGACTCGCACTGCAGCACTGAGCTACAGTAGTTTGGGGGCCATGTTTAATGTACAGAGTGAAATTGTGTATGATCTATAGTGTGTATGCATTAATGTATATGCGCATTGGTGTATATATAATTAATCTGATCTCAGACGCGCTATTAGAGAGGGTTGGGGTTCCTTACAATGCATCTGATCTCAGACGCACTATTAAATGGAAATATAAAATACATTAATAAAATGAATAAAACATAAAATAACTGATTTTTCACCATTTATCAAAATAAACTTTAATGTATATAACAGAACCTATTTGCATTACCGATTACAATGCTTCCAAATTTAAATATAATTTACATTTATTTGAGATAATTTGACGACCTGTATAACATTACCCATATTGAAACAAATTAAAATTGGTTAAAAAATGCTTTTTGAGCTTCGTTTTTTTGCAGATTCCTTTATTATTGAAAAATCTATTGTTCGCACAACGCCAGAGCTACAAGTCTCAATAGATTGAATCAAATGTTCAATAAAAGTTAATGAACACAATTCGGTTCTTTGGCGGTTGGGGCCCTCCTTCCAGGGTTTAAGCTCACCCCACCCCACTCTGTAGGTGGTGGTAGGTTTCCCATGTTCCTGTGTAGGACTGGTCTATTAAGACCATCCTCCCGCCACTGAAGAGGTTAATGGGAATTTGCAGTGTTAGGACCTGCTTCCTGGTCGGGACGTGGCTGCAGGCTTATAATGCTTTGGCCAAAGGGCTTAACTAAATGACCGTTATTCATGAGAATACTGTACTAACGTTGGAGTATTTTAACTATGTATTCTGTCACATTGGGTATCTTTGTGTTCAATAAAAGTTGTTACAGTATATCAGAAAAGCTAAAAAACAATATGTTGTATCCATAAGGCCAGTATAGACACAAAGCAGGTGCCGGGGAACTGAAGATTGTGGGATAAAGGCCGGGTCAACAGGAGACTTTCTGGGGCCCAGGGCAACAATATAAAACCAGCCCCTAAAAAAACCCTGTAGAATGGGGAAGGTAGGTGCGGGCGGCCGGAGACCAGAGGTGGGCCTTCCCTGGCCAGGAAGAGTGGTAGCACACACTTCTGTCCCCAGCTGGTGGCCCTGGGTGGTGAAGAAGGGATGGTTATGGAGAGTGGGATGGAAGCTGTCACTATGGTGCCTGGGATACAGCTCGGACTTTGTTACATTTTGTTTATATTTTATATTCCAGGTTTTCAGACGCAATCGTCATAAGACCATTCTCTATGCAGTAATTGCAATACTGTCTGCATTACTGATTTATTTTGCCCTATCTAAACAGATCTGCAGCAAAACAGATGGTAAGTTAGACATCTCCACAGTTTTCCCACATAAATTGGCTATTTGTTTCACTTGGAAATTATGCAATTCTAGATATTTATAGTTTTTTTGTGTCCTGGGTGTTTCTAAAAAATAAATAAAAATGAAATGTAAGTATGACGGGGGGGGGGGGTGTATTATCCCTTTAGAATTCTAAGAATTACATTTAAAGTGACAGTGCCATGTAGCTGGGCAACAATATTTTGTAAGGAATGCAACGAATCTCCCTAAATATAACCATGCTAAATGTTATGGAACAAGAGCCAGATTTCTGACTCACCCCCCTCTCTCCTTTGCAGTTTCTGCCTGTCAGATTTTATTCCCAGCTGCATGGAGTCTGCAGACACATACTGTGCCTGTGTAACTTGCAACAATGTTGCACTCCTTGCCTGCGAGCATGACATCAGTGAGCTGCTACAGCAGTCTCTGAGATCCTCACCAGAATGGGCTAGTCTGCCCCCCCTCCTGTTTGTTCAGACATGGTCTGCCCCTAGACTATTCCTTTGCCCACACCGCACCTCACTTCCTTTTCAACCCTGGAGACAGTGAGTAAAGAACCCTTCTCTGTTTATCCCCCTTGGTGAGGCCATCTCTTTTTACCGGTTCCTAACTAATAATCACCACTACACACCATCCACAAGTATCTGTACCCTGCTACCTTTTCCCAATAACGTGGAAGGCAATAGTTTTACAGGACTTGGCAGAGTTAGTGAATTTAAAAGGAGAACTGTGTTAAATGCCTATCGGGAGCCATTCATACCAACGTGCCCTGGCTTCAGAATACTAAAGAAAATACAGCTGCTTTTTGAAGTGAAACTTCTTTAGTGGCACCTATTCTGATGGAGTAAAACGGGAGAGTTGGGGGCGAAATGTGAAACAGAAGTGACGTCACGGCTCTCCCCCCCCCCCCCCCCCCCGCATCTGCTCCTAACAGCCACCGCTCCCCCCCCCCACACCCGCTGTGACATGCGGCGGCGATAGCCGCCGGCGCCGCTCCTAACGGCCGCCGTTACCCCCACACGTCAGCTGCCATGGGTATAGCAAGATAGCTGCCGCAGAGCTTCCGGTGCTAGAGTGAAAGGTGTAGCAAGCGCGGGGATTTTAAATCAGACTCAGTGAGCCGCTGCTCAGCCTCTCACCTCCCTCCCCTTCCCTGTGTCCCGCTGACTGAGCGCTGCCGGGGCCAGAGGAGAGGAGCCCAGGGATCATGGAGGGTAACCGAGAGGAAGCAGAGCAGTGTGTCGCTGACATGCTGAATTGCCGATGGACAGGAAGGGAGGAGGGAGGAGGGAGGAGGGAGGAGATCGGACCTGGCAACGATGTCCACATTAAAGGATATCAAAAGGAAGAATAGGCTGGGGAGAGGGACATCACATTGAAAACATCACAGTCCTAGTGATTCTGTGTGTGTGCAGCGAGTAGCAGGACAGGGCAGAAGTGGATGTGCATTCCCTGCCCTTGCAGCGTGTGTGTGTGTGTGTGTGTGTGTGTGTGTGTATGAATAAGGTACAGTCAGTGTCAGATGCTGCCGATGCTGCTTCTGATGGTGAGATATAGCTGCATGCAGCTCCTGGTGTCCTGTGCTCTCTGCTAATATGCACTGAAGGAACCATCCAGACTGGCATTAGCCTTCAGCAGAACAATTAAAGACTGTCAAAACAGGACACACTAAACACTGGAAATCTCAGTGCTAGTAAATACTCAGGGTTAAGGAAATAGCAAGGTATCTGTATGACAAATCTCAACTGTCAACCCAAATGAAATGTAACATTCTTCTGTGTACTGGAAATATCTGATCTATACAAAGTCAGCAATATATCAGATTGCAAAATGCAGTGGTCACAGTACTAATACAACCTCAGTGGTGCTGTGCTTGACTGCAAGAGAGAGCACAGTTATTTGAGCAAAGGACACTATAATAATGGTACTAATTTTACAAACATGGTGTATTCATGCAGAATATAAAGGGTGAGACTATTTGTAAAACACCTCAGTCACAGTCACACGCACAGTCACCCGCACAGTCACACACACCCGCACACTCACACGCAGTCACACTCACAGTCACCCGCACACGCACACTCAGTCACACACACAGTCACCCGCACACTCACAGTCACCTGCACACTCAGTCACCCGCACACTCACTCGCACACTCACACGCAGTCACCCGCACATGCAGTCACCCGCACAATCACCCGCACACACCCGCAGTCGCACGCAGTCGCAGTCACACGCAGTCGCAGTCGCAGTCACACTCAGTCGCAGTCACACTCAGTCGCAGTCACACTCAGTCAACCGCACACTCAGTCACCCGCACACACGAGGAATTCACACTTAGTGCAAATAGCTAGTACAGGGGATGTGTGCAGAGCACGCACATTCTAAGTCAAATTTATTTGCGTTTTGTCAATGAAATTGTATTTTGATTTTTAATTAAAACATCACCAACACAAATACAATTTCTGTGACAAAAGTCAAAGAAGTTTCACTTACTATGCGCGTGCACTGCACACACAGCTTTTTTTTGTGTCTTTGAAAATGTAAGCCTAAATTCATTTTCTGATTGGGGGAAGGTTTGTTAATCAAATTAAGATTCCTGGACCCTTCTTTCCCCGTGTCTTTATTGGAGCCAATAAAGGGAAGGTTTTTTTGCCTGTACAAGCTTTTTCTGGACACAGTGTTCAAATGGAGTAACCAGGGGAAATCGCCCCGCTCACCCCAAGCTTCGGCTCACCACTTTGTAAAGAAGGCCTGTATTTACCAAGCAGCGCTAATCCATAAGGCCCCTTCCAAGACATGTGTGTAAATGCCCCCTAAAGTGTATTCCCACCTCGGAAAGTCTCTGGATTAGCACCGCTTGGTCCTGCTTCATCCCTTAAACAGGTCACACAGTACATGTTGGGCCCTAAAAGAGACTGCACCCTAATGTCCTAAAGTATCTGATTTGTAAGGGACACAACAGGAGCGCAGTGAAGGCTGGGTTCCCAACTAGACCCAGTTAGGGTAGACGTACCCAGTCCAGCTTTAATGGGTTCAAATGGTTACAAGTCTCTCTAGGCTTTAGGAAAGTAGTAGGGGTTTTGTTGTTGGGGGGGGGGGGGGGGGGGGGGGGTTTGGAGGGACAGGGGGGTCAAAGGTGTTCACTGTGTTTTGTCTTCTCTCTGTAGGGTAGAGGGTGGGGGGTAAGACCAATGTCTCTTTGCTTTGGAGCAAGCAACCAAAAATATCCATTTGCTGAAAAACAACTACTTTTGATTTGCTGTAATAGGCATGTAAATATAAAGCATCGGAGATATATAAATGTGCTCTCAGGATTATATTTTCGTTTGAATGAGCTCCATCTATCAGCAATTCTAATTCCAGTTACATTTTAAGAACTTCTGAACTAACTGAATTAAAAAATGAACATAATGCCTCCTCCTGTAGGTGGGAACACCGGTCCAGTAGCGGAAAAGCGTGCTCAGTGTCCTAATAATAATTGGATCATGGATAATCGGACCTGTTACTTGATCTCTAAAACAAAAGAAAATTATGCATCGAGCCAGAATATATGTCTCTCATATAATGCCACACTCGCTGTGCTGAAAGACAACAACAAGAAGGTGAGAGGGGATATTTATATCTATTGTGTTAAATACCTCTTATTATGGTGTAAAAGCTACTATGAGAGAGTTAAAAACTCCTCTTCTAGTGGCTTCTACATCCGTGAGGTTTTCCTTGTCTGAGATGAGTTTGCAAGATAAGTGCTATGTATAGAATATCTATATTATCACATCCTGTGTCTCTGTATTCCACCGCCTGTGCCTATAAATTGGGACATGGACAAACCTGACCCATTAAAATATATTTTAGAAATATTTGGTAATATCTGTGTAACGAATTTTCTGGCCTGACCCACCCAATCTCACATTGGCCCCTGTGGTCTAACCAGTCCCCATTACAGTGTCGTGTCTGGTGGTGCACCTGTTGGCAACAGGACTCCTGAGTCTCCCGCATGATGTTGTGTGGGGATTGCCAACCCAGACAGGCAGCTGAGGTAGTGTGCGTGAGTCCTACCTATATCCAGTGCAGCGCCTCCACCTCATCAGGATCCCAGCGTCCGCTTGTGGATGGTCCTGGTGAGGAACTCCTCTGTGGTGCAGCCCCCTGCGTAATCACTCCAAACTTACACACGAGGGTATGATTTAACAAGAGCATCTTTATTGACTTGCGGCGGGCCAGCTGCCCCTCACAGCGGTTGTTCTCAGCCGCTCATGTTCACCGCACTTCCATTTGAAAGGTGTCCTTTCCCAAATTGGTGGATTCCCTATCTCCCCTTAGGGAGATATTCCCTGTGCCAGGTCCCTGGTTACAGTCTCATGAGCTGTCTCCTCCCAAGTCTGTACTCAGACTTGCTCCTTGTCTCATAGTCTTTTACATAACCTTCCATGCAGCTTCTGAACTCCTCCTCTGACAACTAAACTTTTGATCAGTGCTGTGCCTTATGTATCCTCTGGGGCTGACACAACTCTGACATCACTAACCATGGAGTCAGAGCCTGTGACCACTCCCATCCATACATAGGGCACCTCACCAGGGTGTGAGGGCAAACCTCCATAATTACTGCTGGCATGCCCATAACTTACCAGGCCTTACTGTCAGCAGGAGAGATGACTGCAGCCATTTTACAGCATGGTTACATTTGCAAAACATCATCTAGTGCAGGTATGTCACATCAGGACTAACAACACAACCGGGACTGATAACCAGAGAGAGGCCAATCTGGAACCGCAGGAAATTGGCCGGTTCCTAAGATCCGCAGATCAATCTCTAAAAAGGGCGATCCGCGTTTTGCAGATTTATTGTTTCCAATACACTCCGGATTCTGCGACCGTGGACGGATTTGTAGAATCCAATCGCGGTTTTAAATGAATCCGCACAGATTAAAACCAACCAATTCCATATGCGGATTTTACACCGTGAAATACAGTGGTGTGAAAAAGAATGTAAACAAAAAGAAAATATAATGCTCACTGAAATAATAATGTGAATGTAATATGATTGTGCCTTACACGTCTAGAGTGACGGTGGGTGCAACTATGAGCCAAAATTAACATAAATTAACAACAATTGGAAGGAGAAAGCATTTTTGTTGCTGACGCCAACCAACTAGAAGCCCATTTGAAATTGCACTCCTTGGCAATTAAAACTTAACATTTAATTATAATATACATAAAATAGGTTCTTAACATATAGTAATTAGTAATTAACAACATATAATGTACTTATGCGGGAAGGGATGGGGAGGTGGTAGATGGCCACAGTGTTTAATAAATTTATGCTATGCCTAAATACAACGGCAATAGCACCTGACAAAGATTGGCCTTAATAAAGAGTCAGTTACCCTGCTGTAATTGCCCAAGGACGCTTTACCTATATTGGTGTATTGTGCATCATAAGGTTCAGCATACCGATCAAACCAACCTATATTGATCTTGTTGCTCAAAACAGTGTACCATAAGTAAATATAATATTTAAACTAATAGATTGTTGTTAACACTGTATGTGCAAATCAATGATAGGTTGGTGGCATGTGGATTGATTCTGCACCAAATGACATACAAAAAACACTATACACAGTAGTTAAATCAGGAAAGCTAATAATTTTATAAAAAAACAGGATTAATTGCCTAAAGCAGTAATATAGTACTGTGGTATGTGGACATGCCGTCCAAATATAATCTGCACAGTGAATGTATATGCCCTGCAGGATAGCTGTACACAGAACACAATAATTGAATCATCAAACAATACACCGGTGACCAAATGAATCTGCACAGCAAATACTGACAGGCTAGCTGAGCTGGTGGTAAGCGTCTGTGAAAGCGCTACTAATTGCAACTTTCCAGCTGACAACCTCAGAGCATGTTGATACAATGCTGATACAAAGAATCACAGTGCAGAGACAGGCTGTGACCAAAACCACAGAGTGAAAAGGAGCTGCCAAGCCTGGAAACGATCGCAGTTAAAATTGACCAGCAGCAGAGAACTTGATACAATGTAATTGTAACGGCTGGACCCCCCTTGTCTGACCCACCCAATCTCACATTGGCCCATGTGGTCTAACCGGTCCCCATTACAAGGTCGTGTGTGGTGGTGCACCTGCTAGTAATAGGACTCCTGAGTCTCCCGCTTGGTGTTATAGAGGATGGCAGCAGGACAGGTAGCTGAGGTAGTGGTTACGAGTTCAACTTACTTCATGTGCAGCACCTCCACCTCATCAGGATCTATGCTTCCGCAGGGAGATGGTCCTGGTGAGGAACTCCTTCTCGGTGGTGACTGCCACTGTTGAGTAATCTCACACTCACACAGTGGGGGTTTCTTTGAACATGGCATCTTTATTGTAGATTGGGATGTAGCAGACTGCCCCATGCAGCTGCCGGCTCTAGCCGCACATCTCTCCGTGCTGTCCCTTTGCCAGGTACGCCCTCCCGTCTTGAAGTGTGATTCCCTTTCTCCTAGGGAGATCACCACTGCGCCAGGTCCCTGGACACAGTGTGGCTTAGACAGACTCGATCGGTCACTCTGCCACCGCTAGTTACAGCACTAGGGTCACAAAAGTATTCCTCCAATCCTTTATGCCGTAGCATACATTTTACCAGCTGCTTCACACAACTGCTGGCTAACACTTGCAACCTTTTGCCAACCTAACTGACAGTGTTGTGCCCTTTATACCTCAGGGGGCAGGCGCATCTCTGATGTCACTATCCAGGGACTCAGAGCATACAGCCACTCCCTTCCTTACACAGGGCACCACACCCGGGGGTGAGGGAAAAACCTCCATAATATCTGTGGGCAGGCCAGTAATTACAGGGATTCACTGCAACAGGGAAGATGTGGCAGCAATTATTTGCAGGGCTACATAATGATACTACCAGTCTCTCTCCGATATCCCTCCGGCTGACCATGCACCTCTTTGATTCTATGGTTTTACCATATCAGGACCATTATAACATCACTGTTTCCTTTGCAGTTTAAAATTAGGGTAAAGACAACATAGATGAACAACACCAATGACAGATTACCCCTCTCCCCCCCCCCACATACTTTGATGAGGGATAACAGCTTCCTGGTGGTAGCCGTGTGGGCGGATCAAGCTTTCCTGGTGGTCTCGTTGGCTGGTCACAGTTCCTGGTGGTTCCTAGTGGGTGGCACGATCCCGGTGGTCGCCGATGGGCTGGGATCAAAGATTCATGTGGTCGCCGTGGACTGGATCAAAGGCTTCCCTGGTGGTCGCCATAGGCTGGGATCACAGTCGCCCTGGTGGTCGCACGGTGGGCAGGATCACCGCTCCTGGGTGGTCGCCGTGGGGCTGGATCACAGCTCCTGGTGGGCGCCAGTGGCTGGATACAGCTTCCCTGGTGGTCGCAGGGCTGGATCACACAGTTCCTCCTGGTGGTCGCCGTGGCGTGATCACAAAGCGTTCCCTGTGGGTGCGCTCACATCCTGTTACAGGGCTGGTGATCACAGCTTCCTAATGGTGGTCGCCGTGGGTCTTGGTAATATCACAGCTTCCCTGGTGGGGTCGCCAGGGGGACTGGATTCACATCGCCCCTGGTGGTCGCCGTGGGCATCGCTCCCGAGGTGGGCACAGCTTCCCTGGTGGTTCTCGTTGTGGCTGGATCACAGCTCCCCTGGGGCTCCGTGGGCTGGATACAGCTCACTGGTGGTCGCCGTGGGCGGGAACACAGCTTCCATGGTGTGTCTCCGTTGGTGGATAAGCTTCCAGTGGTGGGCTACGCATCCCCGGTATCGCCTGCTGGATCACAGCTTACCCTGGGTGGTCGCGTTGTTTGAGCTGGATCCACCGCTCTGGTGGCGACGTGGGCTGGTCACAGCTTCACTGGTGGTCGCAGTGGGTGGATCACAGCTATCACTGGTGGTCACCGTGGGGGATAAAGTCGGGTGTTCCCGTGGGCTGCGGATAAAGATTCCATGGTGTCTCAAAACCCCCACCCAACCAACCCCCCAAACCCACCACGGGGGGGGGTGGGGGGGGTGGGGGGTGGGTGGGGGGGGGTGGGGGGGGGGGGGGGGGGGGGGGGGGTGGGGTGGTGATCACGCTCACTGTTGGTCGCGTTGGGTGGATCAAAGTCCCGGTGGTCGAGTGGGCGGGATCACAGTTCCCTGGGTATCAAAGTGGGCTGGACACAGTTCCCGGTGGTCACCGTGGGCTGGATCACAGCTTCTGTGGTCTCCGTGGGCTGGATCAACAGTTCCTGGTGCGTCTACGTGGCTTCCGGGATCACGCTTCCATGGTGGTAGCCGTTGGAGGCTGGAATCACCGCTTCCGGGTGGATCGCCGTGGGATGGATCACAAGCTCCTGGTGTCTACGTAGGCTGGATAACAGATTCCCTGGTGGTATAAGTGGGCTGGTCACCGCTTTCAATGGTGGCGAGGGGCGGATCCAAGCTTACTGGGTGGTCGCCGGTGGGTGCGATCACAGCTTCCAACGGTGTGGTCAAGTGGGCTGGATCACCCAGCTTCCTGGTGTCGTCGCTGTCGGGGAGGATCAAGATTCCCTGGTGGTCTTCCGGGGCTGGATTCACCGCTTCCCTGGTGGTCCGTGGGCTGGATCCACCGCCCGGTGGTCTCGTGGGCCTGGATAACCGCTTCCCTGGTGGTCGGTGGGTGGATCACAGCTTCTGGCGGTAGCAGTGGGGGGATCACAGTCCGTGGTCGCAGTGGGTGGATCACAGGCTTCCATGGTGGTAGCGGGGCTGGATAAAGATTCCTGGTGGTCGCCTGGGGGATAAGCTTCCTGGTGGTCCGCGTGGGGCCTGGTCAAGCTTCCTGTGGCGACGTGGGATGGATCAAAGCTGCCATGGTGGTTCGTGCGGATGGATCACGCTTCAATGGTGGTAGCGTGGCGGATCACCGTTCCTGGGGTGGCGGTGGGCTGGAGCACAGCGTCTGGTGTCGCCGTGGGGGATCACAGCTCTCCAGGGGTATCGTGGGCTGGAATCACGCTCCCTGGTGGTGAGTATGTGGGCTGGATCACAGTTACCTGGTGTCGCCGTTGGGCTGGACACAGATTCCCGGGGGTCGCCGTGGGCCTGGGATCACAGGTTACAGGTGGTCGACGTGGGCTGGATACGTCATGGTGGTCGCAGTGGGCGGATCACAGTTAAATGGGTCGCGTGGGGGCTCACAGCTACCTGGTGGTGCCGTGGGGCTGGGTCCACAGTCCTGGTGGTCGCGTGGGCGATCACAGATTCCCTGGTGGTCGCGTGGGCTGGATAACAGCTTCTGGTGGTCGACGTGGCTGGATCAAGCTCCCGGGTGGTAGCAGTGGGCGGTCAAGCTCCTGGTGGTCTCCGTGGGCTGGATCACCGCTTCCCTGGTGGTCGCCGTGGGCTGGATCACAGCTTCCCTGGTGGTCTCCGTGGGCTGGATCACCGCTTCCCTGGTGGTCTCCGTGGGCTGGATCACCGCTTCCCTGGTGGTCTCCGTGGGCTGGATCACAGCTTCCCTGGTGGTCTCCGTGGGCTGGATCACAGCTTCCCTGCTTTGCACAGCCGGAGAAGTCGGCTGGAGTGCAGACACCATGCCGAGTCTGGGGGGCGGAGCTAGCTGCCGGGCTGCTTCCCTGTTTCTGGGGCTGTGAGAGGGCTCCTGCTGCCACTGCTTCCGTGGGGCTGGTCGACAGGAGGTCCGACGATCCGATGCAGGTTGTTTGGTTCTAAGGATATAATAAAAGCAGCACTATTGTTTATTTATTTATTTATAAAATATTTCACCAGGAAGTAATACATTGAGAGTTACCTCTCGTTTTCAGGTATGTCCTGGGCACAGAGTGAGACAAATAATACATGGTTACAAATACAGTTACATAAATGGACAGGGTGTACATTATATACAAGACATTTCATGCACAGTTAAAGATAATATATATTATGAGCGTATGAAACAGTTACAGACCAGATTAAAATGTGAGACAGCCTTAGATTTGAAAGAACTTAAGCTGGTGGTGGATGTGAGAGTCTCTGGTAGGTTGTTCCAGTTTTGGGGTGCACGGTAAGAGAAGGAGGAGCGTCCGGATACTTTGTTGAACCTTGGGGCCATGAACAGTCTTTTGGAGTCTGATCTCAGGTGATAGGTGCTGCATGTGGTAGGGGTGAGGAGCTTGTTCAGGTAGCTGGGTAGCTTGCCCGTGAAGAATTTAAAGGCAAGACCCCCATTCCCTCCGCTCCCCGTTCCCTCCGCTCCCCCCGTTCCCCCCGCTCCCCCCATTCCCTCCGCTCCCCAGTCCCTGCGCTCCCCGTTCCCTCCGCTCCCTGTTCCCTCCGCTCCTCGTTCCCTCCGCGGTCGCACTAATTAAAAAAAAATTAAAAAACAAAAAAAGGCCGCCGCGCACCCAATCGGGAGGAGGGGGTAGGAGGGAGGTGTCCCCCTTCTGCCCCGGTTCCCATTGCTGCCTGCCTGCCTGGGGCAGGAGATGGAGGGGGTGTGCGGCCACCGGGGGGGGGGGGGGGGGGCAGGGGATTGGGGGGGGGGGGGGGGTGTGCGGTCGGCCCCTGGGGTGGGTGATGGAGGCGAGGAGCCCTTCTCTCTCCCCCCCCCCACTTTGTATGTGTGTGAAAGAGAGAGTGAGTGTGTTAGTGTGAGTATGGGAGAGAGTGTGTGTGTGTGTGTGTGTGTGCGGGTGCTGCGTATGCAGTGAGTGTGCGCAGTGTGTAGTGAGTGTGTGCAGTGTGCTGTGAGACGGCTGTGTGCTGGTGCTGTGTGTTCTGTAGTGTGTGTAGTGAGTGTGTGTTGTGTGTGTGCTGTGAGTGTGTGTAGTGAGTGTGTGTTGTGTGTGTGCAGTGTGCAGTGTGCAGTGTGCAGTGTGCAGTGTGCAAAAAAAATTGAAATGATTTTTTTCTTTATTCGGGGTCCATATATATATAAATATCCATTATATCCATGGATATAGGGGATATATATTAAATGAGATATATATATATATATTTTATATACTGCACCGACACACTTTATTCGAGCAAATACCCAGTATGTACCTGGCAGATACCTGGAATGCGCCGCTCCTCACCTCTGACAAGCCCCGTTGCGTTTGCCTTCCCAGCCTGGGTTCATGCCTGGCTGACGGGCGGCTGATCTGTTAAATGATAATGATTAGAATTTAATAGGCTGCAATGCTTCGCGTGTCTACCAGATGGCATAAATTCATGAATTGTAATGCAGTATATATATATATATATATACTGTGCAATATTGCAGCCAGCGGGAATAAAATGCTTCAATCCCTGCCTGGAAAATACCTCAATGCACTCGGGCAGAAAACAGTCACAAACCTCAATACACCCGGGCATACCTGAATTCGTGGGACTAGCCGAGCTCGAATAAAGTGTGTCGCCAGTGTATATATATATATATATATATATATATATATATATATATATTTTGGATATATCTATATATATATCATACACATATATACATACATACATACATACATATCCATCACACAGATCCCTGTCCCGCCTCCCGACCCGCCTCCGCCCCACAAGCCCCTCCTACCAGAGCACACGCTCTGTCTGAGGGGCAAGAACATGAAAAGCAGCCGCTTGGTAAACGAGAGGTGAGCATCAGCACTGGAGAGCATGGCCACTCTCCACTATAAACTCAGCCTTACGCGTTTCGCGCTCTGACAGCGCTTTATCAAAGAGTAAAATACTTGTGCACAAACTTCCTGGATATAGTCAGGGACATAGCTCCGCCCCCAATGTTGCGTCCCCTCCACCAATGAAAACGGAGCCTCATAGCAGACCCGGATGGTAAACAAAGGAGGAGGAGAACGCAAATGAGCCACGAGGGGGAAAGAAGGGGGAGGAGACAAGACCGAGCACATAAACAGGACTGAACAGTATAACATAACATATAAACATGTACAGTAGATAATACAAAAAAAAAAGGATATATAATAAATAAAATTAATAAAAACAAAGAAACACCAGCCCCTGTACCTTAAAACAAAATGGGATATTGAAATACATATAATGTTATCTACGATTTAAATTAATGCATATAGTCAAATATGGAGAGAAATATATCATTATTGTTTCAAGAGATATAATACTGAAAAACACCTTAAGAAGAAGAACAAAAGGGAGAAAAAAAGCAAAAAAACAGACAAATAACATCAAATGGCCTTAATATCAATTCCTAAAAGATACTACACACTGAAGATAATGAAAAAATAAAAATAATAACATTATATATGCTAAAACAGAATATAACCTACAGCCATATATTGATGTATAGAGGACAATTAAACTAATGCCTACATAACAATTCACAGAAAATGATGAAGTTCCCAGTCTATATTTATACCTTCTGGAGCCAACGTTCTAAGGGATGAGATCCAAAACATCTATTTTTTGTTAAGTTGAGCAATTCTGTTACCACCTCTTGTATGAGGAGGAACATGCTCCAAAACTGAAAATCTAAAGATGTTTAAATTAGCTAAAGAACATTGGGTCCAATGGCGAGATACTGGGAACCTCAAATGTTTATTTATAATGGACCTTAAATGTTCTTGGATTCTCAGCCTCACAGGTTGAATGGTTCGGCCCACATACCCCTTACCACAGATACAACGAATTAGGTAGACTACATAGGAGGTGTTACAGTTCAGAAAAGACTGAATCTTTAGTGTTCATATTCTTGTTCATATTCTTGATAGTCTTAATTTGATTCATATAGGGACATACTGAACAATTGCTACACTTAAATGAGCCCTTAGGTATATTGAATTTAAAATGTGTTTTTGCAGAATCAAAAAGACTGGGAGAAACCCTTGATCCAATTGATCTTGCTTTTGTAAAAACAGATGTAGCCAGGTCACCCCTTGTTGCCCTGCGACCCCCATTACCTCTGTGGCCGTGATCGATGGCGGGTGCTGCCGGAGGCAAGCGGCAGACCCGACGGCCATTCCGGAGGGTGGGGGCCGAGCAGGGAGCGCTCCGATGCTCGGGAGGTCCCCAGCGGCTCCTGTGCAGGGCGCCGCTATGTTGCGCAAGTTCGCGCATGCGCAGTGAGTGCCGGCGGCCCCAAGGAGTTGCGCATGCGCAGTGATAAGCGCCCGAACGCTAGCCTACCAGGGAAGGCTCTTGGAAGGGACTACAAGTCCCATGAGCCTCAGCAGCACCCCATGTGACGCCAGGGAGCCAATAGGGCTACAGGAGCTCCCTGCTTGCAGGGAATGGATACAATTCGCGGGGTTTTTGCAGCGACGCAGTCAGGACCAGGAAGAGCTAGGGGAAGGAGGTGAGTGCAGGGGTCAGTGACTCACTGCATTAGGCCAGTAACCCCCTAGGCCCCAGATAGGTCCTGAACTCCCCAGCTTGTGGTGCTACAGGGACAGGCCCTAGGTTAGGGACCCTGTCACAGTAGTACTAGTGTTAGATAGGGACACAGCGGACGCTGCGCTCCCCGAGAAGAGACTTGGGCTCAAGTCTGTGCTAAAGAGACAGAGACTATCTCCAGGGTGGGATCGCCCCTGGTGGACCCTCGTGCAAGGAAGCATTGGATGACAGACGGGATCACCAAGCGGCAGATCCTTTTTGAAGTTGCTTGCTGGCCCGAGTGCAGGAGCACTCGGCAGGTACCTCATAAGTGCACCAACGTATCATATATATATTATTATTACACATAGTGGCAGCGCTGACCATGGGACAACGGGGTTAGGCTGTGGACACGGTGTGGGGATACACGGTGGTGGGTAGGTACACTCCTAGTCGAGTGAAAGACACTTTGGACTGAGTTATATTTGTGGAGTTACCCTCTAGGGGAAGTATTAATATCACCAAGGTGTGTGACAATTCTGCATTACAGTAAAGTGATTGTATACATTCCCGTGTATGTGCTTATTGTATATGTCGGTCCTGTGTAGGCAACCTTCTACATTCCTAGAACCCTACACAGGTGGAGGCACTGTGAACCAGATCGAGCTGAAGGTCTCACCCCAGGTTCCCAACAAGCGGAGGCTTAGGTCTCTTGTGAACCTACAGGTATATGCACCACACCTGGTAACACATAGGTTCCCGCACACTCACACTATATCTGTGATTGGGGTAGAGGGAATACCCGTTACACAAATCTAGGTCCCTGTACTATCCATGGATTCAGAGTATGATCGAGTTTCAATATCCCCCAGTGTTTTTTAATAATGTTCTTAATTTTTGTAGCTTGATGGTTATATTGTGTGATGAATAACGGTGTATTGTTGATATTAGACAAATCTGTTTTCTGGTAAAGGTTTCTTTTATTCCTTGCCTTTTTATTATTTGGGTTTTCTTAATCAGTAGATCCGATCTATCAATCTGTTGTACATGTTGGAATGCTTGTTCTAAATCTAACCTGTTATATCCTTTCATGATGAACTTGGAGGTGAGATCCCGTTCTTGAATTTCAAATGAACACAGCCTTTTAAGTCTTAGAAATTGTCCTTTGGCAATTCCTTTGAGCAGGGCAGGTTGATGTCCACTGTCTGCTTTTAGATAAGTGTTTCTACTATTATCTTTAACATACAAGTCTGTATGGACTTGAAGGTCAGAACCAATATATAACAATAACTCAAGATAGTGAATTTGGTAATGATGAAAAGAATGAGTGAATTTAAGATTGAAAGAATTAATATTTAGATAATAGCGATGTCTCATCTCCGTCCCAGACAAGGATGAGATCATCGATATATCTCAAATAAAAAACAATATGGTCTCTATAAGTGTTGGTGATACTGTAAATGTGTGCAGCTTCCCACCACCCCTTAAACAAATTTGCATATGACGGTGCAACAGGCGTGCCCATTGCAGTACCCAGTGTTTGTAAATAAAAGATATGATCAAACAAAAAATAATTATGTGTTAATAAAAAGTGAATGGCTTCCAAAAGAAATGTGCTCTGTGCAGGTGAAATGTTTGATAAGTTAAGAAAATGTTGTGGAGTAGATAGAGGTTGAATAGAGGTTGTGAATAGAGTATTTGTGTGGGTGTTTTTTATTGAGGTTTGTTGGGAGAGAGGTGTATAAATAATGGTGCAGTGGGGAGTGAGGAAGTTGGAGAGAACTGGGATATTCACCAAGGAGTGAGGAAACCGTAAACAGAAAAAGCAATAAGGATGGCATAGTGAGCTACAGGAGGAGAGATTCCAAGTTATTGAAGGATAGTAAGAGTACAAATAATCACAGCTTTTAGAAAGTAAAGTTCTCACAGTTGTAAAGTTGTTGTTCAGAGTACAGATCTTCCTCTAATCTTCACCTCCAATTTCAACTCCAAAATGAACTCTGCCACACACTTAAGATGTTACACACAGCCATATGGCTCACAGCCAAGATATCCTGCCTTAAGTATTCTAAAACACAGCCACTTGACTAACAATTAATGGGTGGGTCTGACTAATCCAGGACACACGTGAAAACGAGAGGTAACTCTCAAGTATTACTTCCTGGTAAAACATTTTATAAATAAATAAATAAATAAATAATCAACTCAGACACACCAAATTGTTAATTACATTTTAAGATCCTGCAAATTGATTGAAGGAGACATACCAATTAATACGTTTTAAAATCCTCACCTTCTATCCCCTCCCCTCCTGTCCCCCCCCCCTCCTGTCCCCTCCCTTCCTGTCCATTCTCACCTCATCTGGCAGCTGAGTTAAGAGAGCTGCAGGAAGGTCACAGCCTCTCTCCTCGTTTCTTTCCCTTGAGAGTTTGAAACTCCCCCCCCCCCCCCCCCCTGGAACTAACCCCCTGGGACTTTTAACCCCTTCCTCACCTCACCCCGTGACTCTTAACTCTGCTTTTACCCACCTTGCCTCCTGGGACTCTTAACCGTCCCGCCCTCATCGCTTATCTCCCCTTTCGCCCCCCCGGGATTTTAACCACCCCTTCTTCCTCCTCCCCTCTATATTCCCTAAGGCCCGTAATATAGGAGACGGGCGTGCCAGTGCGAGCGCTCATGCACGTGACGCACACTTCTTGTGTGTACGGTCCGTGCTGCTGTGAGAGACAGGCTTGGAAGGTACTGTGTGTGTGTTACTCTGTGTGTGTCACTGTTTGTGTGTCACTGTTTGTGTGTCACTGTGTGTGTGTTTGTGTGTTACTGGGGAAGGTGTGTGTGTGTGTGTATGTGTGTGTGTGTGTGTGTGTGTGTGTGTGTGTGTGTGTGTGTGTACACGTGTGTGTATTAAAAATCAAAAAGACATGCTGTGAGAATAAATTATTTATTAATATTGTGCACACAAACACATACAAACATACACACAAACATACACACATACAAACATACACACATACAAACATACACCATCCAAACATACACACATACAAACATACACACATACACATTGCGTAAGCGGCGCAAGTACTTACTTTTCGGAATCTACCCCGCTGTCGCCCGGCTCCACGCTCTCTGCCGTGTGCGCCCACTATATTACGAGTGTTTTTTATTGGGTGGTTAGTTTAACCTTGCACAGTGTTTACACACTTTGTAAATAATTCTTTACTCCCTTTTACTCATACTGTATTCCAGTTATACCCTGCCTGCTTTTGCAGGAGAGGAATGTAGCTGAGTCACAACCTGCAAGGAGAACAGCTGCACTTTGCAGAAGAGACTGTGCAGAGCGAAAGATAAGAAAGTGAAACCAGCGCTGCTGCATACACAAAGCAATGGGAGACCCGGAGAGCTGTTTTTCTGGCCAGAGCTTTAATTCAGAGACCTGCAAAAGTGACTCACTGGACACTGGCTTAGGTACGAGGGAAAACACCCCACTACCTGTTGAATGGAACACCGACTCAGGCAGTGTGGAGAGCTACTTGGTAAGCAGGAACACCAGGGGAGGGAACAGGCGCATCCCTTTACAAGCAGAGGGTGAGGGGCTGCCCCCTAATGAGTGAGATTTAGGCCGAGCTCACAGTGCCTGCTACGGGCCGCGCGCTTCCGTGCGCGCCTCTGCCACGCACTCCTGCACCCCAGCGATCTGTGCGCTAGTTGCAGGAGTGGGTTCGCTGCCGGTTGGGGGTGTGGCGAATGCGTCACTGAGCTGGTTTGCCCTTTTTGGATGAACCAGCTCACGTGACGCGACAGCAGCCCGAAATGTCAATTTGGGTTGTGGCGGCAAAATGTTGCAGTTTCAACGCTGTATTTTGCCGCCCCAAGTTGTTTCTAGTGTAAAAGGTTCATACTCTAGCATCACAGAGTGCCGTGCGCACGTCGCGTAGCAGGCGCACTGAGTGGGGCCTTAGGGTGTCTGCACCAGTGACATTAAAGTCTATTTGTGATCTAGGAATAAGTCTGTGGAATTGTAGGGACAGTTCCACATGTAGGTTCATAATACTGTACAATAGCGTGTCTGTTTATCTCCCTAGTTTCACCCTGCTCCGTGAAATATTTTTGTGTGTTTTTCTAAAAATGTAATTTTACTCTCATAGGACATGAGAGGCAGAGGGAATTCCTGTTGATGCACACACTAATATATGGTAGTCAAAATAATAAAATGTTATTGATAGTAGAAAACATAAACTAATTAAAACCTCCGGACAGCCGAAGGATATAATATCCAGTGATAAGGAAATTATAGCACACATGTTACTGCATGTGCCTCCTAAATGCCCCTATACCCAACACAGTGCTGTAGTGAGGTTGCTCTAATAATACACCATATTTAGGTGTATAGTATGTATATATAAACCTTTTGACCAGATGATCTAAGCAAATATATTAGCGATATGTAACGTGCAGACAATATAGTGACCTGCTAGAGTGAATAGATCAGACCCAGTTCACATTGCCACAGACATGATACAGACAATCTCTCATTATCTGCTGAAATTGGTTCGCCAAAATAGTTCCCACACGTCAGGCTGTGAATAAGGCTCTAACAGTATGGTGAAGGGTTAATTTGTTGCAGAACTCTGTGACAACATAGGAGGTATTCTGCTGACTGCAGTGTTAAATGCCGAGTCGTATAGGGCTGCTGTGTATTACCCCCTGAGCCCCCAGATTGAGGAGACGCCGGATGTTTAACACATTAATGGTCTGCTGTGTTGCAAACCACTGCGGCTGGAGACACGCTGCTCTATATCCCCTATCACTCGCTAGTGGGATCCACGTGTGGCCCACATCATAGTTAGCTAATAGCTTGTAAGTATTCTAATGCTGTACCAAGATGGACCAGACAACTGCTCATCGGTCGCGCTACTGACGTCACACTGACGTCATACCCGACGCGCGTTTCATTCCTGCATAGGAACTTCTTCGGGGGTGGGTGGGTCTCTGCTCCTGGTGGCTTTAAATATGCGCGACATTGCTATTGCAACCCATAGCGCTGGTGTGACAGGGTGAATGAACGTCACCAGCCATATACCAGGCAAACCTATGTTTAGGCTTGCAGTGCAGCAGTGACGAGGTTAAGTTTCAGTTGAGAAGGGCTGCTTAATTAGTCTGACCCCAGCTGCATAATCAAGGTGTTTTAAAAACCCCAGGCTGTACACACATGCAAGCTAGCTGGTCAGGAGACAGGACTGAAAGGCTGAAGAGATTACTGCTATAAGGTCTGTTTTTCAAAGTACATGTGTGATAACTGTCTGTGTCCTGCATGCTGAAGAGAAGCTGCCATGTTTTCTATGCTGAAGAGAAGCTATTTTGTTTTTGTCTGCTGAAGAGAAGCTATTTTGTTTTTTTATGCTGAAGAGAAGCTATTTTGTTTTTGTGTGCTGTATGTTTTAAGGCTCAATAAATAAGCCTGGGTGACAGTGACTGGGTGGGTGGGTGACAGTGACTGGGTGGGTGACAGTGACAGGGACTGAGTGGGTGACAGTGACTGGGTGGGTGACAGTGACTGGGTGAGTGGGTGACAGTGACTGGGTGGGTGACAGTGACTGGGTGGGTGGGGGGGTGACAGTGACTGGGTGGGTGACAGTGACAGTGACTGGGTGGGTGACAGTGACTGGGTGGGTGGGAGAGAGTGACTGGGTGAGTGATAGTGACTGGGTGGGTGACAGTGACTGGGTGGGGTGACTTACCTTGCCACCGGATGCTTTCCCCTGCTGCCCCCGATATCCCCTGCTGCCCGGGACAGGAGGTGGGCTTGGGGGTGCGGGAGGTGGGCTCGGGAGGGGGGCCATGGGAGGTGAGCTCGGGAAGCTGGCCGTGGGGGGAAGCGGGCCGCAGTAGGAGCTAGTACTTCCCCCTCCGTCCCACGTAACGTGCGGGCCGCAGAGGAGCTGGTACTTCCTCCTGCGTCCGACGTTGGGAGCGGGGAGGGGGGAGCGGGGGAGGGGTGAATGACCGTGGGTGGGTGGGTGAATGACGGTGTACCAAATGTGAGAAGGACTCAGGACACTACCTCAGACGCCTGTCATGGTGATATTCCCCAATACCAACCCAGCCGGAGACTCAGGAGTCCTGTTACCAGCAGGTGCACCACAACACACATACATGTAATTTGGAGCAGATTACACCCACAGGGGCCAATATGAGATTGGGTGGGGGTCTGACCGTTACATTTTTGGAGGCGCTGATGAGATACCTATCAACAGGACAGGCTTTTGCGAGGCACACTAGGAAACAGGGAGAGTGTATGCTGCCAGTCAGTGCTGTGGATGGGACGGGACCTAGTGGTAGTCAGGAAAGGTCTGGACGACTCGCAAAGCACACCCTAGGGGCCCTGAGAGGAGTACAGTGGGTCTGGAGACAGGGCTATAGCTGTCCTAGTCACTTTGAGGCGGCTAGTCGTAGGATGCCTGAAGGGATAGCCTGGATAACTCGGGTCAGGAATTCTGGAGAGGCTCTGCGCTAGAGGTAGCCAAGAGAGGTTGACGCCCTAGTACTGCATGGGAGAAGCCAGAGTACTCTAGCCAGTAACCAGAACACTTACCACAGAGCACATACTGGAGGAAGGTAGACACTGCATACCCAGAGAGAGTGAGCCTAGCTTGAGGTAGTAACATGAGTCAGACATACATGGGATACATGTAGGTGGTGCACTGGCATTCTTTATTGCATCGAAATGGCGGCTGCCCAGCAGAGAGGAGCACCATGTGCGATCGCAGAAATACACAAGTAAAGATGGCGACCGCAAGTAGTGAAGTTCCGCGCGGTGTGGAGAATCTAAGATGGCGACCAGAGCCTGATGGAGAGAGCGCACGTGGTGTGTATACCACAGAAGAACAGACTACTGAAGTGACTTTGGCTAGTTTGCTATGGAGTGGCGCTAAAGCAGTGGCTGCGCCGTTTTTGTCCTGCCTAGTATCCTGGGGTGCTACCCTGGAGGACAGTGTTGAGGACATTGTTGTTACACTGGCGACACACTTTATTCGAGCTCGGCTAGTCCCACGAATTCGGGTATACCCGGGTGTATTGAGGTTTGTGACTGTTTTCTGCCCGAGTGCATTGAGTTATTTTCCAGGCAGGGATTGAAGCATTTTATTCCCACTGGCTGCAATACTGCACAGTATATATATATATACTGCATTACAATTCATGAATTTATGCCATCTGGTAGACACGCGAAGCATTGCAGCCTATTAAATCCTAATCATTATCATTTAACAGATCAGCCGCCCATCAGCCAGGCATGAACCCAGGCTGGGAAGGCAAATGCAACGGGGCTTGTTAGAGGTGAGGAGCGGCGCATTCCAGGTATCTGCCAGGTACATACTGGGTATTTGCTCGAATAAAGTGTGTCGGTGCAGTATGTGCGGAGTGGATGGAGAACCTGATTGCCAGACGGTGATCAACAGACAAGTATCTACCTCAGTTGCTACAGTGAATGGCCGTGCAAACCAAGATGGCGGTTCCCGCTTCCCTGGGAGACCGCGTGGGTCAATTGAAGAAAATTCTGCAAATGCTAAGATTGCAAGGAGTTGGCCGGGATTGGCGCCAAATAAAGAACCCCACCCTGTTGGGAGAAGTGGCGCGAAAGCTGTGGCCGTGCCCTCCTGGACTGTGACAGGCTCAGAGCCAATTCTGGGTCATCAAGTGAACCTGTGGGACCTTCCCTTAATATCTACCAGGGGGTGGGGTCCCTGTATCTGCCAATTACGAACCGAGTTGGCTGAGGGAGGAGCTGGATGTGCGCTTCCTGCCCTTTAGTTACGAGGAGCTGGTGAACAGGCGAGACAACTGTGCAAAGTGTCTCCTTTAACCAGTACCATTGAGAACGAGATGGACATTGCAGTGCACCCCTATTCATTGCCAGGAGGCTTCCTGGTAGTAAAGGCTGGGGATAAAGAGACATTGCGATGCCTGTGCATGCAGTGCCGATTGCCAGGCGGAGAAGCCAGTACCACTGCAAGGTGTCCCCAATGTGACATATATTATCTGTGGGCCATGCAGCCCTTTGTGCCTAGGCATACCGTGGAGGCGGGAGGAGAGACAGCCAAGCTGACGGCTGGAGCCTCGCCCAAGATCAAAACGGAGAAAGCTGATCCCGGAGAATGGGGATCGTTGCTGATGATCGCTACGGAGAAGAAAGAGATTGGGGACTGCAACCGCAGCGAGAACCCAGAACCTCGCTGTCAGTCCCCTGCGGAAGTACCCCTACCCGCGTCGGAGTCTGCCTCATCGGACGAGGAGCAAGCAAGCCCGACATCGGTGGGGATGAAAAAGAGCCTGCACTTACCTGCGACGTAGCGGAGCCGAGTCCCGATGTACCGCGATCACCTGCGCTGATGCGACCGGAGTGGATGAGTCCTGCAGCCGCGGCGACTCTCAGCGTGGAAGGAGAGGAGGACCCCATCATGAGCCGACGGAGCGGTGAGACACACCCTTACCCTCCACAGGCGCCAATGGAGGCGAAGGCAATGGAAGGCCCAGCCAAGGCCCAAGCGGAGCAGCGGGAGGAACCATCACTTCTGGCGGCGGATGTCGTTCTGGAGGAAGAGGTTCCGGTGGGGAACCCAACCCAAGATGGCGGCGCTGAGTCCCGCGAGATCGATTATGTCAGTTCCGGTGGACACAGCGGAACCGGTTGGAAGATGGCGGCGCTGTCGCGACCGCCATGCTGTACCAGGTCGTCTGGAGGAGAGAAGAGCAAGAGCTGGCAGGCCCTGCGGAAGCCTGGACTGCAACCCGCTGGTACACATCTAGGTACTGTCAAATTGCGGATAGTGTTGCCGCATCGCCAGCACAAATCCCCTTTTGTTCTGCCCTCGCCCATGGCCCAAAGCCCTGCCCCTGTCACCTCGTCATCCGGTTGTCTGGGGAGTCCCGGGATACCTCCATGGAACGGACTGGGTCGAATCTGGACTGGGGGGATTGTTTTACTTCCGATGAGGGATCGGGGAGGGAAATGATTGCCTCTGGGTGTCGTCCAAAACGAATTCGATGGATTGCAATGCTAATGTAAAATGTAGACCTAAACGCTTTGGGTCCAATACTAGGTCCACAGGGACATGGGAGTGTCTTCTGGGGGAGAACCGGAGGAAAGTGAGTTAACAGTGGCAGTGAAAGAGCAGGCAGTGGAGAAAGAAACCAGATGGTGAGCTCCTATGTTTGAAGGGTATGAGGCCTGGTTGGATCGTATGCGATTCATATTAATAAGGAGTGACATAGTGGACCACTGGTGGGATGAGGGCGAGTACTCAGATGAGGAGCGCCTAGAAGAGCTAAGTAAAAGGTGGTACGATATTCAGAAGGGCCTAGTTACTCCCCGAGGGTCGTCCATACTTTATGATGTGGTTGCTTCTGAAGAACCATTGTCGTGGGTGCTGCCAGGCAGGGCAAGTAATAAGAAACTTATCCGTGTCAGCAGGGCTGAGAGAACAATAGTTGCCAGATACAAAAAGTCTCATGGTCTGGAATATCCGTATGTGCCTGAGCCTCTCATGCAAGAGATTGAGGATAACAGGGATACGTGGTTAAGGGAGACTGTTGAGGATTATATTATGTCCAAATCGGGTGGTCACGCACTGTACAAGACTGAGGAGAGGATATCTTACCTTATGAGGGTATGGAGTGTTGGGCCCAACATCTTTATGCATAAGATGGAATATAGGCCAGAGAATGGGCCGCCCAGATCTTACAGCATTACAGTGAAGGATGCCAATGGGAGGGAGGTGCAGAAGTCAGACCCTATGCCTTACTACTAAATTAGGTTCTCCTTAGGAACAGTACAGTCTTGCAGGTCAGGATGTAACTGTTATGTGATTATGTTTCTGATGAAAAAAAGATGTTGTAATAATGTATTTCTATTTTGTTATGTGTTGCAGAGCTACCTGAAGGAAGGTTCCGCAAATTTAGATCCCAGATGGGGACATTGGGTTCCACCAGGGGGAGATTGTAGCCATGTGTAAAATTGGTGTACAGATCTCTCTCATGCTGGCAGTAATCCTGGTAAGAAGGCAGGGTTGCCAGTAACTATCATGGAGGTTTGCTCTCAAACCCTGATGAAGTGTCATATGTAGCAAAGGAAGTGACAACATGCTTTGTGTCCACTGTTAGTGACATAGAGGTGGGTCTTTCTGGAGTCTATGTAAGACACAGCACTGCCAAAAGTTAGTCTGTTCAGTTATGATTGTTAATCCTGAGTGAAGTGTCTGCAGCAGTTCAAGTCTGTTTGTCAGAGTCAAGTGCAAACTGATTACACACTCTGTCCAGGGACCTGGCACAGTCGGTGGTCTCCCTTAGGGGAGAGGTGGAGAGCAACTCAATTAAGAGAGGAGGAACCTTCTGCAGGGACTACCTCAACAAAATGAGTGGCTAAGTACAACCGCTATGATGGGCAGTCTGCCAGAGGAGATGCCATTAAAGATGCCCTGGTTCAAAAGATCCCTCCTGTGTGAGTGTGGAGTTATTTACCAGGAGGATGCACCAAGAAGGAGTTCCCCATCAGATACTCCTCCCTGCTGCCGTATTGATCCTGATGGGGTGGAGGCGCAGTACCAAATGTGAGTAGGACTCAGAACACTACCTCAGACGCATGTCATGGTGATATTCTCCAATACCAACCCAGCGGGAGACTCAGGAGTCCTGGTACCAGCAGGTGCACCACAACACACATACATGTAATTGGGAGCAGATTACACCCACAGGGGCTAATATGAGATTGGGTGGGGGTCTGACCGTTACATAATATAAATTGGTAAAGAGCACAGTGTATACAGCACTTTACAAATGGTGTGTGTGGAGTGGGAGTGTATATCAATGTGTATATCAATGGTGTGGGGAATGTAAGAGGCTGTGGCATAACTAAAAGTGTGTGTGGATCCTATGTGGTCCCTATTGGTATATAGGGATGGAATTTAAAAATTTAGACCAGGGTAATGCAGTTGATGTGGTCTACTTAGATTTTGCAAAGGCTTTTGATACAGTTTCACACAAGAGGTTGGTGTACAAAATAATGAAAATTGAACTCAGTAATAATATATGCACCTGGATTGAAAACTGGTTGAAGGATAGACAACAGAGGGTTGTCATAAATGGAACTTTTTCAGGTTGGGCTAAAGTTGTGAGTGGAGTACCTCAGGGATCGGTACATGGACCCCTGCTTTTAACTTGTTTATTAATGACATTGAGGTTGGGATTGAGAGCAAAGTCTCCATCTTTGCTGATGATACTAAATTGTCTAAGGTAATAGAATCAGAGCAGGATGTAATTTCTCTTCAGAAGGACTTGGAGAGACTGGAAACGTGGGCGGGTAAATGGCAGATGAGGTTTAATACAGATAAATGTAAGGTTATGCATTTGGGATGCAAGAATAAACTGGCGACTTACAAATTAAATGGGGATAAATTGGGGGAATCCTTGATGGAGAAGGATTTAGAAGTGCTTGTAGACAGCAGGCTTAGCAATAGTGCACAAAGTCATGCAGTAGCTGCAAAGGCAAACAAGATCTCATCTTGCATTAAAAGGGCAATGGATGGAAGGGAAGTAAACATACTTATGCCCCTTTACAAAGCTTTAGTAAGACCACACCTTGAATATGGAGTACAATTTTGGGCACGAATCCTAAGAAAAGACATTATGGAACTAGAGAGAGTGCAGAGAAGAGCCACCGAATTAATAAAGGGGATGGACATTCTAACTTATGAGGCAGGCTAGCTAAATTAGATTTATTTACATTAGAAAAGAGGCGTCTAAGAGGGGATATGATAACTATATACAAATATATTCGGGGACAATACAAGGAGCTTTCAAAAGAACTATTCATCCCACGGGCAGTACAAAGGACTCGGGCCATCCCTTAAGGTTGGAGGAAAGGAGATTTCACCAGCAACAAAGGAAAGGGTTCTTTACAGTAAGGGCGGTTAAAATTTGGAATTCATTACCCATGGAGACTGTGATGGCAGATACAATAGAATTGTTAAAAAAAAAAGGTTGGACATCTTTTAAGAAAGGAAAGGTATACAGGGATATACCAAATAAGTATACATGGGATGGATGTTGATCCAGGGATTAATCCGATTGCCAATTCTTGGAGTCAGGAAGGAATTTATTTTTCCCCTTATGAGATATCATTGGATCATATCACACTGGGGTTTTTTGTTTGCCTTCCTCTGGATCAATAAGCAAGTATAGATGTAGGATAAAGTATCTGTTTTCTAAATTTAGCATAGGTTGAACTTGATGACGTATGTCTTTTTTCAACCTCATCTACTATGTAACTATGTAACTATGTAATTACATGGAGTATATGTATGTATAAGAGACAGCTGTGTGTGCATATATATATATATATATATATTTATATTCTATATATATATCTATATATATATTGTGACATAGTCCAAAGATGTTAGGCAGCTTTCTGCCCCATTTTAGAGCAGAAAGTGCAGGAATAGTTAAAAATGATCCGTTCCACAGCTTCCCATTAACTCAGGCAGCTGGATGGAAAATCCAGACCACAGATTACAATGGCTCTAGTTCTCCCTCACCTGCTCTTCTAATAACATGCACAGGTATTTAGAGCAGAGAGGTTTTGCATTTCACTCTCTCTCCTTAGAGCCTGGAGGCTGGGGGTGTCGCTGCTCCCCTGCATCCAGTATCGGTGTTGACGGCCCCTCCAAGTATCACAGTACCAGAGGATTTTGCCTGGACACCACGAACAGATAAGACAAAACAAATGGTTATTGCTGTTGCTAAAAGACTGTGCTGTATCTTGTGACCCTAAATGAGAGAGCATTGTTTAAGCTGGGGAACCAGTTTAGTTGGCCAGCAGCTGTTAGAGAGACTAATTCTGATGTGTAGTTAGATCCCTGAAAGGGATAGGATTTTGCTTATATGATTTTGGTTTTATTTCTTGAAATAACAGTGTGGGAAATATTGTAACACTGAAATGTGTGAACTGCTGAATGAAAGTATCTGAGTACCTCTAACCTTCACATGTTAAAGCTGCAGTACCTTACTTGGATGAAAATAAAGCAGGCAGAAGCAGCATAATACTTTGCATGATCCTGTTTGTTGTATAATTAACCCTAGAAGACTGTGTCGGGAAGAACCCAGACAGACGTCAGCACTACAAAAGAGGGGCGTTTGTCACAATATATATATATATATATATATATATATATATATATATATATATATAGCGCAGTATGTATGGACATGGCCTTTGGCACTCATAGGAAGAGAGTCCTCTCATGTCAGTAATGACTCATAAAACTTTGGTCTCGGTTTAGGCCATCGCTAAGTGTCCTGAACAGTTGCATAAATTTGTATTCATGCAGCCATCTCTCTTTCAGTGTTCTAAGATTACATTTGAGTATGGCCACCTTCAGATCGTTCATCTTGTGGCCAGAGTCAGAGAAATGTTTGCCGACAGGACTTTCTCTTGTTCCGCGTGTGATGCTGTGGCGATGCAGATTCATTCTCATGCTTAGCCCCTGTCCCGTCTCACCTATGTAGTAGCAGCCCCCTGGCCATTTCATGCACATGATGAGGTAGATGGCATTGTTGGAAGAACAGGTGAACCTTCCTCTGATTTTGTACTCCAGATTCCTCTGGTATTTCTATTGTGCCCGCTGTGTGGAGCATTGCGCAGGTTCTGTATAGTAATGGTGGTGTCTAGGAAGTATACTTTGTCTGGGGCATGAGTGAGTTTGAAGTTGATGGTTGGGTGGAATGTATTGAAGTTCTCATGAAACTGTAGGAGGTCCTGTTCACCAGAGGTCCAAATCAGGAGGATGTCATCGATGTAGTACTCGTGGCAGGCGCTGTATGCAGTCATCTTGAAAATCAGGTGCACAGTGTTAGTGTCCACTCCTGTAGATGACGCCCCTTACAGATTTCTCTCAAATGTTTGTGTTTTTTTAGCATCCTGTAAGTGTATTTCCTAGGGACACTTTCTTTTGTAATAATTTTTCCCATTTTTTATACAGTTACGTGCTATGGAGCTTGCGCTTCTTTGTGTTTTGTTTCTCTAGGTGTATAGTTTGTGGCTATACCACTTTGTTGAAGCTGCAAGGAGCTTCTGGGATCATTATGCTGTTGGGATTTTTTCCTCCCTTGAATTATCATCAAGTGGAAACAATCGGACTTTATCCTTTTTTGGACTCTATATACTGTTATGTTTATTGTATTATCTGTCTGGCTTTATTAATCACTTGATTATCTCACTTATTATTAGTTTTGTTAGATTAATTTTGTTTACTAGCATTGCACTAATCAATATGTCTATATTTTAGTTTAACACTTATTCACTTAACTTAGTAGCGCTACTTTTGTGTTGTGATGCTATGTTATATATGTATATCTCCTGCTCATATCTTGGGTTGAGGAATTTCTTCACTATATTATATATATAGTATATATATATATATATATATTATATATTATACTATATAATATATATATAGTGAAGAAATTCCTCAATATATATTATATATATATATAATATATAGTGAAAAATTCCTAACACAAGATATGAGCCTCAGGATGAGGTTGATATATATAAAAATCGATAGCTATCTCATCCTCCTGCTCATATCTTGTGTTGAGGAATTTCTTCACTTCAGTCAGGTCATCCCTCTGGAGCTGGTTACTCACTGGACCCTCCACCTCTGCTGGAGAAAGCTAACCCAACTAACTCACTGGTCTCTGGGCTTTAAATACCAGTTTGGGGTCTTGCTCTCTGAACCATTGATTAGGAGATCTCAATCAATTACTAATGTGAAGAGTTATGTACACTAATGGTGCTACATACATACATACAGTTCTTTCAAAACTAAGGCTGTCTCACATTTTAATCTGGTCTGTAACTGTTACATAAGCCTATAATATACATCTTCACTAACTGTGCATGCAATGTCTTGTATATAATGTATACCCTGTTCATTTATGTAACTGTATTTTTAACCATGTATTTGTCATATTAACTATGTCCAGGACATACGTGAAAACGAGAGGTAACTCTCAATGTATTACTTCCTGATAAAACATTTTATACCTACCTACCTACCTACCTACATACTCTTTGAAACAGTTTCTCGTATACAGTAAACAAAGGGAGAGGTCTCATTGAAGTGTTAATCAAATCTTTGAAACATAGTTTGGCCTTTGTATCCTGTCATCTATTCAGACAATGGGCTAACTCATTTACACATGTGTATACCCACCAACATACACTTCTAGGTCAAGCAATTTATAATATCAAAATCATAGTTTATGGTGAAATGACCACTTCAATTCTTACACAATCTATGTTTTTGGTGCCCAAGATTACAAGGAGCCAACACCAGAAATTGAACCAGGTTCCCCTGCTTCAAACTCAGTGCCAGAGTCAGTGTCTTTACTCACTGAGCCGCTCCTTCGTCCTTAAGTTACTGTATGAACGTCCAGGTTTCCATGTGTGTGCTGTGATGTTCTGTATCTGTCTGCCCTTCAGCTGTGGCCTCCTGTAATGTCTTCTCTGGCGCTTAACTGGGACAGGGACCATTTAATAACAGGAGGAGGGGGTGTTTTTGTAATAGCCTTGATGTATCACTAGCAGCGGTGTTAGCAATATTCACTCTGTGTGTGTGGATATATATATTAGTGCCAACCACGTACTAATATTATTATTGTTTGATTGTAAATCAGGTGAGTGTTGACAAAGCAGCAGTTTGCTCTGCTCAGCAAGTGTGGTCAAATGTTTGTGGAAGTGGTGGGAACAAATAACAAGTTTGCAAGGAGAAAGCACTATATGCTACACTCACATGACCAGTGTGTAACGGAGTGCTCACCACAAACAAGGCGTGACCGCGAGGCTGATGTGGGGATTTGATATAACACTGTAAGGAATCGGGGAACACGTCTTTTGCAACGTGTTCCCTCCTTACCTGTATCTGAATAGACTTCCGCACAGGCACCAACGCATGCGCGTACCACCGCTCTGGTTACAGAGCGTGCACGCGTAGCTCTTCTAGGACTGCCAAGGAGCTTGGCTCAGCCCCCCGATGTGCCGCGCTCCTCTTGCGCGGCAACTAATTCCTTGCCACTTGTCTCCTGCAGCCTATCCAGCTGCTACTTGCCTCTATATCCAGCTGTTTCGTGAGCTCCTTCTGACCATATTAAGATGTTAAGTAAATATAAGGCATTCCAGTGTAGAAAGGACTGCTATCCCCAAAAGTTGCCTGGTGTATGAGACTAGCTGGAAGGGTGAAGAAAAGTATATATGTATATGTAATGCAAAGATTCTGGATTCAGCCAATAACTTGCACACTCTGAGTCAGTAAACAGTCTTAGAGATGTAATCAAAAAGGGATTTTACTTAGCTTCGGTTATGTTCTCAGTTACAGCGTGCACAGCATACGACAGGAAAACACTCCAAACACCCGGGAAAGCCCCAATCAGCAAGGGGAATTCTAGCCCAGGGCACATGCACGGTCCATGCAGAAGCTTCTGGCACTATCCCCAGCCTAGGCTCTTATTTATAGCATTTTCTGAGGCTTCCTCCAATCAGTGTTGAGTGTTGTAGCAAATGCATACCTAAACTCATGAATTACACTTCCTTTGTAGCAAACAACTCTATATATAGTAAACATGGGGCAGATGGAGCTCTGCTCACCCAAAGCACATGCCATGGCACACTTAAGCTGGTAAGTGGTCAAATATGTGACGAGAGAGCTCTCACTCTACTCAAAGCACATGTTATGGCATACTTCAGCTAATGAGTGGTACTTTCCCATACAGTATAGCTATAGCAAACAACACTTATTTTGGTAGCTAGAGTTGTGGCTTTTCTTTTTCTTAAAGATAATGTGTTGCGGTTTGGTGCGGCACCAGAGCCATGTGTAGCTGCGACTCTGACAAAATGGAGACACACTACATCTGTATTGCCATACTACAGTATATGTTTTTAATCTTGCAAACTAATTAGTACAAGCATTCTCATTTGTAGATGTCCCAGGATAAAACAGACTGGTCAATGGATAGAACACTTCAGAAGCCGCAGGGGATTCAACATTTCCCTTACTCTGGCATCCTAACCGAATACTCCAACTCTATGGACCATGCCATCGATATGGAAGTCAGACGTTTAGAAGATCCTTTTGGAAGAAGGCGCAACCCTGTAAGTTTAGCAGTTTATCCCCCTTAACCAACATTGCAGATAAGTACAACAAAATTTACCAGACTACTCCTGCCTACCTTTTCAGTTCTTTCATTACTGTATTACTATTAAACGTATGTCTCTCTCTGCTCCCCCCCTCTCTCGCTCTCTTTCCCTCACTCTCATCTCTTTCCCTCTCATCTCTCTCCCAGCGGCAGAGGGAGGACCACCCAGGCAGCCTGTAGCCCAAGTTGGGCTCACCTTCCAGATTCGTATCGCCGGGGCGGGCCTCCCTCTGCCACCGGGCCGGTGACAGATGACCCTGCACTGCCACGTTGGCAGGTAACTCATCTGGCATTGATAGCCTTGCTACCCGTAAGGTTAACCCCATCTGTAAGTGATAAGGACTGTCAGTGAGTAAGGTTTAGGCTGTTACAAGATGACCTGGTTAAAAGATGGTAAGCCTCTTATAGACCATCCTGTCTTTAATGATGTAAATGATGAGGTCTGTGTAGTGCTGAGAATGATCCAGACTTATATGGTGTGCGTAGTGCCGCACATAGAGATCCTATAGATGGTGCACCCCTATAGGTAGTGAGTATGCATGACGAATTGGTTGAATAAAATAAAATATGTGGAAAATAAAGTGACCCCGGCTTTTTCTGTTTTCTGTTCCCTTAGCCCTAGAACTGTGAGATTTCTTGTGTCAGTTTTAGGGGGGATATTTGGGTAATGTTGCAATTATTTTGTTTGCAGGAGTTCGGGGACAGGAGCTACCGGTAGTACCTTAATTCTACCCGGCGAGTAGGCATGATTTGCCAGTACGCGAGTGGAATTACACCGGGGCTGCCCAGTGTCCTCCAAACTCCTGATTTTCGAGCCCTGATATCTCAGTCCTATATCCCGTACAATCATGAGTCTCCCCACGGTCCCCCATGTTTTAAAATATGTTTTTAGCTCAGCGGAGTGTATGTAAGGAGAAGCCCCAGTCAGAGAACAGACGATTTTGTGGATTGAGTCGATAAAGCTAGAATGGGCTTTTCAAAGTTGCTATGTCCCAAATAACAGAGCAACCGACTTCGTTTTGAAGCTAGGAAAGTCTGCCCTGCAGAGACTAAGTCAGATGCGAGGACCAAGTTCTCATCTGAGAACGTAGCGGTCGTGGTCAGGGTTTCCTGCCGAAAATAGTTCCAGGAGTATCGGGACTAGGTCCCGGTCAGAAGTTTCTGTTGAATCTTGGTCCGGGATAAGGTTCTGATCAGGGTAAGCCCTTGCAAGCGGGCGCCCTGCATTTAGGAAAGGCTACATCTCATACTTCAGACCCCAGTAAGTGTGCATATTTCTGTATTTTGTGTTTTGTTGTATTTCTGAGGTTTTATCCAAATAAACCTGATTTTATTTCACTGCCTTGTTTTGACTATTGACTGATGAACGAAAGAAACCTATGAAGAGAAAATAGGAGTAGAGAAGCAGGCCCCTATTATAGCACTCCCAATAGTGTAATGATGAGATGATTAAAAGTGCAGTATGTCTAAAGTACTCAGTATTACTTAGTTCTGCTCCTCCCTATTTACATAAAGCGATGATTGACACGCCCCCTCCTCTCGTCCCCCTACATAAGGTTGGGGGGACTCAGAGTCCAAACTGAGTCAGAGGGAAAGTGTGTGGGGAATAAGGCAGGCAGAAATAAAACAACAACATTCTTCTTTTTCTGTTACCTGTACCCTCAAGATCCTCACCTAAAGCCTAAAGTCCCCGTGGCTGAAGGGGTTCCCCGAGACTATATTGACTGTATTTCAGTGTGTTTTACATTCGGAACCGATGTCCAAACAGGCAGCCCGTGCAAACCCATAGGCGCCGGTGAGTCTGCTGGACATCGTTCAAAGTTCAAAGCAGCCAGGGGATGCCCAGAGGTGTGAATGGCATTTGGTTAGCGGGGAAAGGCGGAGTAAGGTCCGGAGATAAATGGCAGTCCTCCGGGATGCCACTTGTTCTGCCAGACTTAGGGGCGCTGCCCAGCAGGTGGCATTGGTATAGCTGGGGGGAGAGGTGGCAGGCTGGCGCATGTCCCTCAGCTATTTTAAATTTCCTGCTGACCCGGCTTTTCTAGCCGGCTTGGCTCTGATTGGCTGCTTAAGAAATTTCCCACACGCTGATTGGCTGTCTGCTCTGCTTCTATTTTATGAGTGAACCAGAGAATACTATACAAAGCCATGAGCCAATCAGATGGTGTGTTCCCCTTGAGTCAGAGCCAAAAGAGCGCGGGCGGGCTTTTCAAAGTTACTTTGTTTGTGTAGCCTGTTTCCTTGTGAATACAGACTGCTACCTATGCTGTATAACCTGTAGGCTCACAGGGCCTGAGCCTCCACCACGGAGAGCGTGGGTTACGCGTAATAATAGGAGCAACCTCGTACTTAGTGCAGCGCCTCCACCTGCGATGGCTCCCACCAGAGGTGAGTGGTTCCTAGCAGGACAATTGTATATCACTCCACACACACACAGCATGTAAAACAACCAATGACTTTACTATAGTTACCATAAGCAGTATATTTATATCAACTGGTGTCCCTCCCTAGAGGAGACACTAACTACTGCATCGCGCAGGATGCTCCTACCTCCACCGGGTGGTCCCACCCCGTGTCCAGTAGCCACACTCCGTATGTCCCCCACCCTCAAGTGAGATATATATGTATGTGTGACTGCGCAGCCACTATGTCCTGTATGAATAGGTGATATAGTTGGTGCACTTGTTGGTTACCTGCCGAGCACTCCAGTGCCCGGGCCTGCCAAGGAACTTCACAAAGGATCCGATGACTGTTGACCACAGGAACCACCGTCCAGGGCGATCCCACCCGGATGACTGCAGCGACAGCCACGGAGGTCTGAGCCCAGACCTCTGCACAATGTGAAATATGGAACTGTCTCTGTAGGAACAGTCCGATGCAAAGTAAGGGGATCTGACCCTGGCCCTGACTAAGGCCGGTCCCTATATCCGCTCCACTCTACGGGGACTCAGGGCCTAACTGGGCCAGGGGGTATCAGACCTAGTGCAGGGGCTATCGTCCTCCCTACACCAGGAGCTCCATCTCCATCTCCTTCCTCCTCCCGCTGACTGACAATGTGTGCTTCCCGGTGCAACCTTCTATCTCTCCCTCCCGCTAATCTCGCCACCCCATAGGTTCCCTGGCGTCACATGGTCTCGCGGTGCCTTCTGGGACTCGTAGTCCCGTACGCTCCACCCTATAGGAGCCGACCCTCCTTCGCGGGCTTTGCAACCTGCCGCTGCGCATGCGCGACCTCTGCTCCCTAGCCACCTCCACCGGCGCACCGCGCCTGCGCGAGCATCAACATGGCGGCGCCCAGAACTGCGCTCCGACAATGTTGAGCCTCCGATACGCCGGAGCCCTCCCTGCACCTCTGCAACCCTGTCCGCACACGCAACAATGGGGTGAGTCTGGGAACCCGGCTACATCTGTAATAGCAAAGCAACCGGCTTCGATTTCAAGCCTGCCTGCCAGAGATTAAGTCCAGCATTTTGCGCCCAAGTTCTCAGAAGACAACGTAGCGGTCATGGCTGGGATTTTATGACGATTTGCGTTCCAGGAGATTCTGGGCTAAGTCCCGGTCTGGATAAAATTCTCCCAAAGAGTTCCCTGCACCTAAAAAAGTCTAGTTTTCAACCCCAGCCCAAAAGTAAGTGTGTCTTTTCATCTGTATTTTGTGTTTCACTGTGTGTAAGCGAAATTACAATTTATTTATCTGCCTTGTTTTGCTCAATGACTGATCCTGGTAAAAAGGTGTAAATAACGTGGTCTCCTGTGACAGGGGGTTGGGGACTCTATGTGCACTCCTCTGGGGTGGGGGGGGGGGACAGGGACCCCACATATAGCTTTTCTGGGATGGAGGGAGCCAACGTCCCCATGTATACTCCCACTGGATAGGGGTGGGAGACAGCACATGTATACCCTTTCTGGGTTGGAGGGGGCAGATATAAATAATAATAATAGCATGTTCTTGTATAGTGTAACAACAGGACAAAGTTCCATTAAAAACGGTGCTACAAAAAAACATTTTTGGTAACCAGTTGCATAAACGTTGAATATTAATAAGCTTGCTTGTAGAGAGAGAATACTCAAGGCGACATTGAATAAATCAGACACAGGTGTATTGCTCACAGTAGGGGAGGTGTAAATGAATGTCCTGGTTGATAGTACAGATGGCTGGTGATGTATCAGCCCCCTCTGGTTCTCTTCCTATTTGGACTGACTCCCTAGAGCATGAAGATCACTGTGGTGTCAATGACAGTGAATTCCCATAACATTCCAATGATTGATAGGGAGTAAAGTACTCACATGTAGTCGCTTGTCTTCCTCCGTTGGCATGCCTCACGTGGTATGGAGAAGCAGGTAATCCGGTGAAGGAAGGAAAAACGGAGCACAGCTGTGCAAAAGATAGATGTCCGGGGCTACAGCATAATACTGATTTAAAGGTCTTTAATGAAAAATTGACAACATGGTACAGACAGAATAAAAAACCTACTCTCTGACGAAGCGCTATATGTAGCGTGAAACGCGTAAGAGTAGGTTTTTTATTCTGTCCGTACCATGTTGTCAATTTTTCTCTATGTTCCATAGATAACCTCACATCATATTGCTTTGTTGTTATTGTTTTTTTGACACAATTAGGTCCATTTATTTCTATTTTTGTCTGTGTAGACCTTTTTTTGTACTATCTTTTGTGTGGTACAGATGCAGCCACCAGTATTAGAACACTTGTGTCACGGTGGACCAGTACTTATTAACACTTTTATATTTTTGGGATTCTCGATTGAGCATAACAAGGCGGGCAAAATAAATTGTCATTTATTTCTTTTCAGACAAACACACGACTACCTCAGAATACACTTAATAATCACTTACTGGGATGGGGAAACAAATTAAATTGTCCATTGAACGAAAGATGAAGAAACAAAGTCTCTGGGTTACAATCCTTTTGGTTAGGGCGCAACTTGCCTGCCCGATATTTCCATTAAATGTAAAAAGCTTGTTCTGGTTCGTTGGGTTCTGGGATCCCCAGCGCTAATGAATTCCTGAAGTAGGGGTAAATCCTTGGTTACGATATTTTAACCCCTTGCGTTCTGGAACCGCTGCCGATGTACTTGGACGGGATTTTGAACCACGCTTGAAGAAATCATGAATCACACTTGGACTGGGGCTGCAGGCATTTTTATAGGGTTAAGGGTCCTATACTTAACATCTGCACCCAATCCCTTCCGTGGGAACACATTTTCCCCCTATCCCAGACTTGCCAGTAGTTCATAGCATGGGCAGAAGTGGCTTCCTGGTTTGCACGAAGCGTGTGCTAACTCGACACCTAAGCTGCTTAGCATACTGGGTCCCACTTCTTCCCTGGTGACAGTAAGTCTGGGATTTGGCTACCAAGTGTGAGTGCCCCATACTGTGTACCAGGGTCTGGTACTCAGGGATATCCTGATCACTCTAACACCTTGGCTCTCTGAGGCTTTTCAACTTCGGATTTCTCATAGACATTGAGGCATTCACTTCGCAGGGGGCCCTTTGAAGTGCGGAGATGAAAGACCCTCAGCTCATTTACTCTCAACATATATGTATGTTAATACATTCATTGCTGGCCACAGGAAAAGCTTCCTGCCTGTACAGTTTAAAACATAACTCAAATACAGTTTCTCTCTATCTATATCTCTACTTTCTCTATCTCTATCTCTTCTTTCTCTATCTCTATCTCTATCTCTACCTTCCGTATCTCTATCTCTACTTTCTGTATCTCTATCTCTATCTCTACTTTCTCTATTTCTATCTCTTCTTTCTCTATCTCTATCTCTATCTCTACCTTCCGTATCTCTATCTCTACTTTCTCTATCTCTATCTTCTGTATCTCTATCTCTACTTTCTGTATCTCTATCTCTACTTTCTCTATCTCTATCTCTACTTTCTATATCTCTATCTCTATCTCTACTTTATGTATCTCTATCTCTACTTTCTCTATCTCTATCTCTACTTTCTGTATCTCTATCTCTACTTTCTCTATCTCTATCTCTACTTTCTGTATCTCTATCTCTACTTTCTGTATCTCTATCTCTACTTTCTGTATCTCTATCTCTATCTCTACTTTCTGTATCTCTATCTCTATCTCTACTTTCTGTATCTCTATGTCTATCTCTACCTTCCGTATCTCTATCTCTACTTTCTCTATCTCTATCTTCTGTATCTCTATCTCTACTTTCTGTATCTCTATCTCTATCTCTACTTTCTGTATCTCTATCTCTATCTCTACTTTCTCCTATCTCTATCTACTTATCTTGTATCTCTATCTCCTACTTTTCGTATCTCTATATCTCTACTTACTATTCGTAGATATCTCTGATCTCTATCTTCTTTAATCCTACTCTCTACTTCGTAGCTCTATCTCTACTTTCGTGTATCTCTCTCTCTATCTTCTTATCTCTATCTCTATCTCTACTTTCTTATCTCTATCATCCTACTTCTCTATCTCTCTCTCTATCTCGTATTTATTCTATTCTCTATCTCTACTTTCTATATCTCTATCTCTATCTCTACTTTATGTATCTCTATCTCTACTTTCTCTATCTCTATCTCTACTTTCTGTATCTCTATCTCTACTTTCTGTATCTCTATCTCTACTTTCTGTATCTCTATCTCTATCTCTACTTTCTATAGTAGATAAGGAGATACAAAGTAGACAGATAGAGATAGAGATACCGCCCCAGTCGCTCCTCGCCTACCGACGTCGCGCTCGCGCTACCGCCCGTACGCGCTCGCTCGAGCCCGTATGAGATATCGATCCCTCCAGTCGCGATCGCGCTAGAGATATCGCCCTACGCGCTCGCGCTACTGACGCTCCACCGCCCGTCGCCGCTCGCGCTCGCGCTCTACCGCCCGTCGAGCTCTCGCTCGAGCTCCCGCCCGTCGCGCTCGGCTCCCCCCGTCGCGCTCTCGCTCGCGATCCCATCCCTTCGCGCTCGCGCTCTCTCTCCCGCCCGTCGCGTCTCGCGCTCCCGCCCTTCGCGCTCGCGATCCAGCCCGTAGCTCTCCGCCTCGAGCCCGTCGCGCTCGCGCTCCCTCCCGTCGCGCTAGCGCTACGCGCTCTCGCCCGTCGCGCTCGCGCTAGCGCCGTCTCGCTCGCGCTCCCGCCCGTCCGCTCCGCATCCCGCCTCTAGAGATAGCGAAAGTCGAAGATCAGAGTATCGTGACGAGGCATAGACATAGAGATCCAGAACGTCGAGATAGCATAGAGGATCCCTAACGTCCGCGCTCGCCGCAGCGGATACAGCAAGTAGACATAGCCTACCGCCCGTCTCGCTCGCGCTCCGACCGTCGCGCTCGAGCTCGAGCCCTAGCGCTCGCGCTACCTCCCGTAGCGCTCGCAGACTCGGCTCTCGCCCCGTCGAGACTCGAGATAGCGCTACAGCAAGTAGAGCTAGAGATCGAGATCAGAACGTAGAGATAGAGCAGCCGATACAGAAAGTCGAGATAGAGCACCGAAGTAGAGCTAGACATACAGAAAGTAGAGATAAGATAGATAACGTAGAGATAGAGCTACCGTCAAAGTAGAGCTCGCGATAGAGCCCACGTCGAGATCGAGTCTACATAACGTAGCATGCTCGCGATCGCGCACTTCGCACGTAGAGCTAGAGCAAGCGCAGTCGCGCTCGCGCTCCGCCAGCGTCGCTGCGATCCCGCCGCTGGGGCGCTCGCGACCGTAGCGCTCTCGCTCCTACTGGCCGGTCTCGCTCCGCCTCATAGCGCCCGCCGCGCTCCCCTCGCGCACGTCGAGCTCGCGCTCGCGCTCCCGCCCTCGAGCTCAGCGACTCCGCCTGTCGCGTCTCGCGCTCCGCTCCGCCCGCGCGCTCGCGCCTCAGCGCCCGTCGCGCTACTCAGCTCGCGCCACGGTCTTTGGCGTTCTGATTTTCCCCTGTCCCGGCAGGAAGCTTTCTGTGGCCAGCAATGAATGTATAACCTACTATGTTGAGAGTAGAGTAAATGAGCTGAGGGTCTTATCTCTCGCACTTCAAAGGGCCCCTCGAAGTGAATCCTCATGTCTATGAGAAATCCGAAGTTGAAGCCTCAGAGAGCCAAGGTGTTAGAGTGATCAGGATATCCCTGAGTACGCAGACCCTGGTACACAGTATGGGGCCACTCACACTTGGTAGCCAAATCCCAGACTTACTGTCACCAGGAAGAAAGTGGGACCCAGTATGCTAAGGCCTTAGGTGTCGAGTTAGCACAACAGCTTCGTGCAAACCAGGAAGCCACTTCTGCCCATGCTATGAACTACTGGCAAGTCTGGATAGGGGGAAAATGTGTTCCCACGGAAGGGATTGGGTGCAGATGTTAAGTATAGGACCCTTAACCCTATAAAAATGCCTGCAGCCCAAGTCCAAGTGTGATCATCATATTTCTTCAAGCGTGGTTCAAAATCCCGTCCAAGTACATCGGCAGCGGTTCCTCCGACGGCAAGGGGTTAAATATCGTAACCAAGGTTTACCCCTACTTCAGAATTCATTAGCGCTGGGATCCCAGAACCCAACGAACCAGAACAAGCTTTTTACATTTATGGAAATATCGGAGGCAAGTTGCGCCCTAACCAAAAGGATTTGACCCAGAGACTTTGTTTTTCATCTTTGTTCAATGGACAATTAATTTTGTTTCCCATCCCAGTAAGTGATATTACAGTGTATTCTGTGAGTAGTCGTGTGTTTGTCTGAAAAAATAAATGACAATTTTATTTGCCCGCCTTTGTTATGCTCATCGAGATCCCAACCAAAATATAAAAGTGTTAATAAGTACTGGTCCACCGTGACACAAGTGTTCTAATACTGGTGGCTGCATGCCATCTGTAACACAACAGATAGTAGCAAAAAAGCGTCTACACAGACAAAAATAGAAATAAATGGACCTATTGTGTCAAAAAAACAATAACAACAAAGCAAATATGATGTGAGGTTATCATGGAAATAGAGAAAATTGACAACATGGTACGGACAGAATAAAAAACCTACTCTTACGCGTTTCACGCTACATATAGCGGCTTCGTCAGAGAGTAGGTTTTTTATTCTGTCTGTACCATGTTGTCATTTTTCATTAAAGACCTTTAAATCAGTATTATGCTGTAGCCCCGACATCTCTTTTTGCACAGCTGTGCTCCTTCGTTTTTCCCTTCCGCAGGATTACCTGCTTCTCCATACACGTGAGGCATGCCAACGGGAAACAAGGACTACATGTAGTACTTTTACTCCCTATCAATCATTGGAATGTTATGGGAATTCACTGTCATTGACACCACAGTGATCTTCAATGCTCTAGGGAGTCAGTCCAATAGGAAGAGAACCAGAGGGGGCTGATACATCACCAGCCATCTTGTACTATCACCAGGACATTCATTAACCCTCCCTACTGTGAGCAATACACCTGTGTCTGATTTATTCAATGTCGCCTGGAGTATTCTCTCTCTACAGCAAGCTTATTAATATTCAACGTTTATGCAACTGTTACCAAAAATGTTTTTTTGTAGCACCGTTTTTAATGGAACTTTGTCCTTTGTTACACTATACAAAACATGCTATTATTATTATTTATAACTGCCCCCTCCAACCCAGAAAGGGTATACATGTGCTGTCTCCACCCCTATCCAGTGGGAGTATACATGGGGACGTTGGCTCCTCATCCAGAAAAGCTATAGGTGGTGTCCTCCCTCCCCCCCCCACCCCAGAGGATGCACATAGAGTCCCCAACCCCCTGTCACAGGGACCCACGTTAGTTTACACCTTTTTACCAATCAGTCATTGACAAAACAACGCAGATAAATAAATTGTAATTTTCGCTTACACACAGTGAAACACAAATAAGAGATGAAAAGACACACTTACTTTTGGGCTGAGGTTGAAAACCTAGACTTTTTTAGGTGCAGGGAACCTCTTTGGGAGAATTTTATCCGACCGGGACTAGCCCAGAATCTCCTGAACGCAAATCGTCATAAAATCCCAGCCATGACCGCTACGTTTTCTTCTGAGAACTTGGGCGCAAAATGCTGGACTTAATCTCTGGCAAGGCAGGCTTGAAATCGAAGCCGGTTGCTTTGCTATTACAGATGTAGCCGGTTCCCAGACTCACCCCATTGTTGCGTGTGCACAGGGTTGCAGAGGTGCAGGGAGGGCTCCGGCGTATCGGAGGCTCAACATTGTCGGAGCGCAGTTCTGGGTCGCCGCCATTGTGATGCTCGCGCAGGCGCGGTGCGCCGGTTGGAGGTGGCTAGGAGCAGAGGTCGCGCATGCGCAGCGCGGTTTGCAAAGCCCCGCGAAGGAGGGTCGGCTCCTATAGTGTGAGCGTACGGGACTACGAGTCCAGAAGGCACCGACGAGACCATGTGACGCCAGGGAACCTATGGGGTGGCGATATTAGCGGGGAGTGAGGAGATAAAGGTTGCACCGGAACACACATTGTCAGTCAGCGGGAGGAGGAAGTGAAGATGTGAGAATGGCAGCTCCTGGCTGCTAGGGAGGACGATATCGCCCCTGTCACTAGTTCTGATACCCCCCTGTATCCCAGTTAGGCCCTGAGTCCCCGTTTCTAGTGGAGCGGATATAGGGGGAAACCCTTTGCCTTAGTCAGGCCAGGTCATCCCCTACTCTTGCATCCGACTGTTCCATACAGAGAACAGTTCCATATTTCACATTGTGCAAGGTCTGGGCTCAGACCTCCGTGGCTGTCCGTCTGCAGTCATCGAGGTGGGACGTCCCTGGACGGTGGTATTCCTGTGAGTCAAAACAGTCTCGGATCCTGGCTGTGAGTTCCCTGGCAGGAGGCCCGGGCACTGGATAGTGCTCGGCAGGTAACAACAAGTGCACCAACTATATCACCTATTCATACAGGACATAGTGGCTGCGCAGTCACACATACATATATATCTCACTTGAGGGTGGGGGACATACGTGAGTGTGGCTACTGGACACGGGGTGGGACCACCGGTGGAGGTAGGAGATCCTGCGCGATGCAGTAGTTAGTGTCTCTCTAGGGAGGAAGCACCAGTTGATATCATATACTGCTTATGGTAACTATAGTAAAGTCATTGTGTTTTACATGCTGTGTGGTGTGGAGTGATCTACAATTGTCCTGCTAGAACCACTCACCTCTGGTGGGAGCCATCGCAGGTGCGAGGCGCTGCACTAAGTACGAGGTTGCTCCTTTATTACGCGTAACCCACGCTCTCCGTGGTGGAGGCTCAGCCCTGTGAGCCTACATGTTTACAGCATAGGCTGCAGTCTGTATTCACAAGGAAACAGGTACACAAACAAAGTAACTTGAAAGCCCGCCCGCCGCTCTTTTGGCTCTGACTCAAGGGAACACAACATCTGATATGGCTATGGGCTTGTATGTATTCTCTGGTTCACTAATAAAATAGAAGCAGAGCAGGACAGCCAATCAGCGTGTGTGGGGGAAATTTCCTTACAGCCGCAATCAGAGGCCAAGCCGGCTAGAAAGCCGGGTCAGCCAGGAATTTATTAAATAGCTGAGGGAGCTGCAGCCAGCCTTCCACCTCTCCCCCCAGTCTTACCAATGCACCTGCTGGGCAGCGACCCTAAGTCTGGGCATAACAAGTGGCATCCCCGGTAGGACTGCCATTTATCTCCGGACCTTACTCGCCTTTCCCCCTAACCAACAGCCATTCACACCTCTGGGATCCCTGGTCTGCTTTGAACTTTGAACGATGTCCAGACTCACGGCGTCTATTGGTTGCACGGGGATGCCTGTTTGGACATCGGTTCCGAATGTAAAACACACTGAATACAGTCATATGTCTCGCGGGAACCCCTTCAGCACGGGGACTTTTAGGCTTAGGTTGAGGATCTCTGAGGGAACGGTAACAGAAAAAGAAGAATGTTGTTGTTTATTTCTGCCTGGCTTATTCGCCAACCCACTTCCTCTACTCAGTTTGGACTCTGATCCCCCAACCTTATTTAGGGACGAGAGGAGGGGGAGTGTCACTCATCGCTTATTGTAAATAGGGAGGAGCAGAACTAAGATTAATACTGATTACTTTAGACATTACTCACTTTATCATCTCATCATTACACTATTGGGAAGTTGCAGTGCCTAGTATAAATAGGGCCCTGCACTTCTCCTACTCCTATTTTCTCTCTTCAAGGTTTCTTTCTTGTTATCAGTTCAATAGTCAAAACAAGGCCGTGAAATTAAAATCAGGTTTATTTTGGAATAAAACCTCAGAAATACAAACAAACACAAAATACGAACTATGCACACTTACTGGGGTCTGAAGTATAGGATGTAGCCTTTCCTAATGCGGGCGCCCGCTTGCAAGGCTTATCCGTGATCGAACCTTATCCCGGACGCAAGATTCAACAGATAAACTTCTGCCGCGACCTAGTCCCGATACTCCTGGTAACTATTTTCGGCAGGAAACCCTGACCACAGACGTACGTTGCTCAGATGATGAACTTGTCCCGCATCGACTTAGTCTCTGCAGGCCAGACTTTCCTAGCTTTTCAAAACGACGTCGGTTGCTCTGTTATGTGGGACATAGCTTTGAAAAGCCATCTAGCTTTTCGACTCAATCACAAAATCGTCTGTTCTTCTGACTGGGGCTTCTCTTACATCATTACACTCCGCTGAGCTAAAAAACATATTTAAAACATGGGGGAAACGTGGGAGACTCATGATTGGTACGGGATATAGGACCGAGATATCAGTGGCTCGAAAATCAGGAGTTTGGAGGACACGGGCAGCCCCGGTGTAATTACCACTCGGTACTTGCAATCATGCTACCTCGCGGGTAGAATTAAGGTACTGTATACTGCTATCCGTGTAGTCCTGTTCCACGAACTCCTGCAAACAAAATATTGCTCATCATACCCAAATATCCCCCTAAACTGACACAGAAATCCTCACAGTTCTAGGGCCTAAGGAAACGAAAAAGGAAAAAAAGAGCCGGGTCACTTTATTTTCCACATATTTTATTTTATTCAATTCACAATTCGTTCATGCATAATCACCTACCTATAGGGGTGCACCATCTATAGATCTCTATGTGCGGCCAGTACCGACACACCAGATAAGTCGGATCATTCTCAGCACTACAAGACCCCTCATTTACATCATTAAAGACAGGAAGTCTATAAGAGGTTACCATATTTAACTCAGGCATCTTGTAACAAGCCTAACGCTACTCACTGACAGTCCTTATCACGTACGATGGGTTTAACCTTACGGGTAGCAAGGCTTCAATGCCAGATGTAGGTACCATGCCAAGTGGCAGTGCAGGGTCATCTTGCACGCGGCCCGGTGGCATAGGAGGCCCGCCCCGGCATACGAATCTGAGGCTGAGGCCCAACTTGCGGCTACAGCTGCCTGGGTGGTCCTCCCTCTGCCGCATGGGAAGAGAGATGAGAGGGAAAGAGATGGAGAGTGAGGGAAAGAGAGCGAGAGAGGCTGGGGGAGCAGAGAGAGACATACGTTTATCAATAGTAATACAGTAATGAAAAACTGTACAAGGTAGGGCAGGAGTAGTCTGAAATTTGTTTGTACTTATCTGCACAGTGTTGTTAAGGGGTATAAACTGCTAATAACTACGGGTGCGCCTCTTCCAAAGGATCTTGCTAAAACGTACTGACTTACCATATCGATGGCATGCGTCCATAGAGTTGGAGTATTCGAGTTAGGAGCCAAAAGGGAAATGTTGAATTCCCCATGCGGCGTTACCTGCAGGTTCTATCCATGACCAGTACTTTTTATCCTGGGACATCTACAAGAGAATGCTTGTACTAATTAGTTTGCAAAGATTAAAAACATATACTGATAGTATGGCAATACAGATTAGTGTGTCTCCCATTTTGTCAGAGTCGGGCAGCTACACATGGTATGGTGCCGCACCACAACCGCAAACATTATCTTTAAGAAAAAGAAAGCCAAAACTCTAGCTAACCAAATAAGTGTGTTTGCTATAGCTATACGTATGGGAAAGTACCACTCATTAGCTGAAGTCTGCCATATACATTTGCTTTGTTAGAGTGTAGAGCTCTCTCGTCACATATTTGACCACTTCCATCTTAAGTGTGCCATGGCATGTGCTTGAGCGTGAGCAGAGCTCCATCTGGCCCCGATGTTTACTATATATAGAGTGTTTGTTTGCTACAACAGGAAGTGTAATTTCAGTGAGTTTTAGTAATGCCATTTGTACAACACTCAACACTGATTGAGGAAGCGCTCAGAAATGCTATAAATAAGACTAGGCTGGGGATATGACCAGAAGCTTCTGCATGGACCGGCATGTGCACTGGGCTAGAATTCTCACCTTGCTATTGGGGCTTTCCCCCGGTGTTTGGAGTGTTTGTTCCTGTCGTATGCTGTGGCACCGCTTAACTGAGAACATAACCGAAGCAAGTAAAATCCTTTTGAGTTACATCTCTAAGACTGTGTTCTGACTCAGAGTGTGCAAGTTATTGGCTGAATCAAGATTTTTCCATTTACATATACATATATACTTTCTTCACCCTTCCAGCTAGTCTCATACCCAGCGGCAACTTTTGGGATGAGTCCTTTCCTACACTGCGGAATGCCTTATATTTACTTAACTCGTAAATTGGTCAGAAGGAGCTCACGAAACAGCTGGATATAGAGGCAATAGCGCTGGATAGGCTGCAGGAGACAAGTTGCTCAAGGAATTAAGTTGCCGCGCAGAGGACGCCGCGGCACACTCGGGGGACTGAGCAAGCTCCTTGGCAGTCCTAGAAGAGCTTACGCGATGCACGCTCTTAACCAGTAGTCGGTGGTACGCGAGCTCATGCGGTTGGGTGCCTGTGACGAAGTTATCAGATACAGGGTAAGGAGGGAACGTTTCAAAAGACGTGTCCCGATCCTTGACAGTTATATCAAATCCCCACTCAGCTCGCGGTCAGCTTTTGTGTGTGATCACTCCGTTACACCTGGTCACTGTGAGTGTCGCATATAGTGCTTTCTCCTTGCAAACATTGTTATTTGTTCCCACCCTTCCCAACATTTGCCACACTTCTCGAGGGGTCAGAGCAAACTGCTGCTTTAGTCAACACTCACTGATTTACAATCAAACAATAATAATATTAGTACGTGGTTGGCACTAATAATATGATATCACACAACAAGATTGAATATTGCTACACCGCTGCTAGTGAACATCAAGGCTATACAAAAACACCCCCTCCCCTGTTTAATATGGTCCCTGTCCACCAGTTAAGCGCCAGAAGAGACATTACAGGAGCCACAGCTGTTTTAAAAGGGGCCCCCCAACAGATACAGACACTCACAGCACACACATGGAAACCTGGACGTTCATACATCACGTAAGGACGAAGGAGCGGCTCGTGAGTACAAGAACCTGATCGCACTGAGTTTGAAGCAGGGGAACCTGGTTCAATTCTGTGTTGGCTTCCTTGATATCTTGGGCACCAAAAAACATAGATTGTGTAAGAATTGAATGGTCATTCACGCAAAACTAGGATTTTGATATTATAAATTGATTGGACCTAGAAGTGTATGTTGGTGGGATACAGCACATGTGTAAATGAGTTAGCCATTGTCTGAAATGATGCAGGATAACAAAGGCCCAAAACTATGTTTTCAAAGCTTGATCTAACACTTCAATGGACTCTCCCTTTTTTATGTATACGAGAATACGGTTTTCAATGAGTATGTAGGTAGGTAGGTAGGTAGGTATAAAATGTTTTAATCAGGAAGTCAATACACCTTGAGAGTTTACCTCCGTTTTCACGTATGTCCTGGACATTAGTATATATGACAAATACATGCGTTAAAAATACAGTGACATAAATGAACAGGTATACATTATATACAAGCATTGCATCCAGTTAGTGAAGATGTATATGTTATAGGGTTAATGTAACAGTTTTTTACAGACCAGATTAAAATGTGAGACCAGCCTTAGTTTTGAAAGACTGTATGTATGTATGTAGCACCATTAGTGTACATAACTCTCACATTAGTAATTGATTGAGATCTTCCTATCAATGGTTCGAGAGCAAGACCCAAACTGGTATTTCAAAGCACAGAGACCAGTGAAGTTAGTTGGGTTAGCTTCTCTCCATCGAGTGGAGGGTCAGTGAGTAAACCAGCTCCAGAGGGATGACCTGACTGAAGTGAAGAAATTCCTCAACACAAGATATGAGAGATGATTGAGAGAGCTATCGATTTTTATATATATCAACCCTCTTCCTGAGCTCATATCTTGTGTGGTTAGGAATTTCTTCACTATATATTATATATACCTATATAAGATCTATATTGAGGAATTTCTTCACTAATATATATGTATATATTATAATATGATAATATATATATATAGTTATAACTATATATATAATAATAGTGAAGAGAAATTCTCAACCACAAGATATGTAGCAGAGGGATATACATAGATATACATAGCATCACACACAAAGTACATGCTAACTAAGTTAAGATAAGTGTGTTAAACTCTAAATATAGACAATGATTAGTGCAATGCTATAAACAAAATTATTTAAACAAACTAATATAAGTGAGATAATCAAGTGTTAATAAAAGCCAGACAGATAATACAAATAACATAACAGTTAATAGAGTCAAAAGAAGGATTATAAAGTCCGATTGTTTCCACTTGATGATAATTCCAAGGAGGAAAAAAATCCCAACAGCATACGATCCCAGAAGCTCCTTGCAGCTTCCAACAAAGTGGGTATAGCCACAACATACACCTAGAGAAACCACAACACAAAGAAGGCAAGCTCCATAGCCACGTAACTTTATAAAAAAATGGAAAAATTATTACAAAAGAAAGTGTCCCTAGTAACCTTACAGGATGCAAAAAACACAAACCATTTGAGAAAACTGTAAGGGCGTCATGTACAGGAGTGGACTAACACTGTGCACCTGATTTTCAAGATGAGCATACAGCGCCTGCCGAGTTACTGACTCGATTGACATCCTCCTGCATTTGATCGGTGAACCAGGACCTCCTACTAGTTTCATGAGAACCTTCAATCACATTCCACACCACCACCCTCAACTTCCATCAATCACTCATGGCCCAGACAAAGTAATACTTCCTAACACCACCACTTACTATACAGAACCTGGCAATCTCCACACAGCGGGCACCAATAGAAATACAAGAGGAATCTGGAGTACAAAATCAGAGGGAAGGTTTCACGTCTGTCTTCCAACCATGCCCTTACCCTCATCATGTGCATGAAATGGCAGGGGGCGCTACACATGGTTGATAGGGACAAGGGGCTAAGCATAGATGAATTGCAATCGCCACAACTCACACGCGAACAGAGAAAGTCCTGCTTCGGCACAAATTTCTCTGACTCTGGTCCACAAGATGACACATCTGAAGGTGGCCATAACATCAAATGATCTTACGAACACTGAAAGAGAGATGGCTGCATGAATACAATTTATGGCAAACTGTTCAGACAACTTACGAGTTGGCCTAAACCGAGACCAAAGTTTTATGATCATTAACTGACATGAGAGGATCTTTCCTATGAGTTGCCAAAGGCATGTCCATACATACTGACTTCGCTATATATAATATAAATATATAATATATATATATTATATATAGATATATTATATATTGTGACAACACGCCCCTCTTTTGTAGTGCATGACGTCTGTCGGGGTTCTTCCCGACACAGTCTATACGAGGTTAATTATACAAAAACAGTGATCATGCAAAGTATTATTGCTGCTTCTGTCTGCCTTTATTTTCAATCCAATCCCGTAAGGTACTGCAGCTTCTTTAACATGTGAGGTTAGAGTACTAGTACTTTCATCAGCAGGTCACACATTTCCAGTGTTAACAATATTTCCCACACTGTTATTTCAAGAAATAAAACCAAAATCATCAGTGCAACAATCTATCCCTTTCAGGGATCTGAACACACATCAGAATAGTCTCTCTAACCAGTGCTGGCCAACTAAACCTTTCCCCAGCTTAACATGCTCTCCATTTTAGGGTCACAAGATCAGCACAGTCTTTAGCAACAGCAATAACCATTTGTTTTTGTCATATGTTCGTGGTAGTCCAGAAAAATCCTCTGGGACTGGATACTTGGAGGGGCACGTCAAACACCGATATGGATGATCAGGGGCAGCCGCGACACCCCCAGCTCCATGGCTCTAAGGAGAGCGAGTGAAATGCAAACCTGCTCTCTGCTCTAAATACCGTAGCATGTATAAGAAGAGGCAGGTGAGGAGAACTAGGAGCCATTTGTAATCTGTGTCTGGATTGTTCCATCCAGCTGCCTGAGTTAATGGGAAGCTGTGGAACGGATACTTTTTTAACTATTCATTCACTTTCTGCTCTAAAATGGGGCAGAAAGCGGCTAACATCTTTGGACTAGGTCACAATATTTATATAATATATATATATATATTATATATAAATTATATATATTAATATAATGCACACACAGGCTGTCTCTTCTACATACATATACCCATGGAATTACATAGTTTAAAACGCAAAAGAGATACATAAATGTAGAGATGAGATAGGAGAATACAGAGAAGTAGAGATAGAGATAGAGATACAGAAAGTCGAGATAGAGATAGAAGATATAGAAAAAGTTTTTTTTTTTTTTTTTTTTCTTTTTTTTTTTTTTTTTTTTTTAGGATAGAGATAGAGGATACGAAAGTAGCAGAAGAGATACCTCTACTTTCTGTATCTCTATCTCTATCTCTACTTTCTGTATCTCTACTTTTTGTATCTCTACTTTCTGTATCTCTACTTTCTGTATCTCTACTTTCTGTATGCGTGGGGGACCCCAAACAATATGTATGGGCTTAGTACATTCTTAGCTAGCTGCACTCCAAAAATTAGAGTGCTAGCTTGCTCCTTGTGTCAATTGGCCCAATTCGCATACATTGCTATTACTACAGTCAGGTAATGGACTGCAAAATGGGGACAAGAAAGATGGTGTAGGGGAAAACACATCAGTGTGATGCACATACATTTAACCCCTTCACTCCCAATGCGATTTGGGGTTAATCAGCCGGGTATAATGCCTTTATTAATAGCCTGATTAACCCTTTCGTTGCCACAACTTGTACCTGGGATATTCTGGGGCAGTCTCACAGTACTGTAAATGCCTCAACATTTCTGGGAGATTCTTAATGGCCCCTAGGATTAACACAGCAGGGACCCCTGCAGTCCCATTCAAACTGAATCAAACTGACTGGGACTGCAGGGACCCCCGCTGTGTTAATCCGATGGGCCATTAAGAATCTCGCAGAAATGTTGCAGCAATGTTGTGGCATTTACTGTGAGACTGCCCCAGAATTTCCAAGGCAAGAGTTCTAATACTGGTGGCTGCGTCTGTATATACTCTTTTCCCCCCAGACTTGTTGCGATACATACAGTACATATTTGTTTAATTCAAAATGAAGACTATAACAGACCCTCTGTCAGACAATACTATTACAACAGAGACTCTTTTCACATTTAATTACTTTGACATTACAGCTAGACACAAGAAAGCTACTATAGTGCCGTTTTTGACACAGATCATAATTTGTTTTGCGAAGATGCACAGGACCTTAAGAAATACTTTTTCTGTCTGGAAAACTTATCTCACAAATTCTCAGAATATGGTGGGAGATCATAACCCTGGAGAATTATCAAAAAACTAAACAAATTCCAGGGGGATTAAGAATGACCATAGCCCCATCTTTTAGCTTTGAAGATAAAGAGCTCGAAAAGCAATGGAGTCTGATCTTAGATCAGTGCTCATTTAAACTCATTGATCTCATTATCCAGCAAATACTAGCTGAGGAACAGGTTAAGGAATTGCAAGCAAAACGTCAAGATTTCACGCACATTGATCAATTCAAAGAACTAGATGACAAACTAGCAGTTAATATTAATAAATTAGAATGCACTATAATGCAGATTAAGCAAAATAAATATGAAAGAGACAAATTAGATTATGAACGCAACCAAGTTTATAATTAGCAAAGCTCAATCTATTAAAAAGCCTTCATGTGGTAATTCAAAAAATTCTAAGAAACATGAAAATAGTGGACCAGCTAAATGTATTATTAAGAAAACATATAAATCTAAAAACCAATCCAATAAAGGTACTGATTCTGACTTTACAGATAATTAAATGATTACACATAGTGTTTCCTTCTCTGAGGGAAACTCAATGGTATCATCAGCAGATGAGGCACTCTCCTCTGGAAGGTCCTTCACTTGTCAGAATAGCTCTTCCGGACGACACATCCCGTCAAAAAACGAAGGAGGAAGAGAGGTACTGTAGAACCAAACCAGAATCCAGGGGAAAATGCCTCAAAGAAGAGGAGATACTAGACATTGAAAATACAAATGTCATTAACCTCTCACAACATCACCTTTCACAAGCTGAATTACGAGTATTGGATTTAGGTTTGACATTCGCTCCTGAAACCAATTTGGATCTATTTAACAGTTAGTGGATCTACACAAATTCATCTGAAAGCTATCTTTGAAGAGATTTTTCAAAGGAAAACAAAAGGATAGGGTGACATCTACCCAGGAACAGCATCTAATGAGGATAGATAATGTAGAAAACACTATACTGTACCAATTTTTGATTTAAGCGAACAACTGACTTTGAGACCATTGTTTTTTTCAAGACATGATGGACTTATCTGAAGAACACCCTGAACCGATTGACCCATTAGTTTTTTTTTTTTAGGTCAGAATCCATCAGGTTTACATAATAAATCAAAATGTTGTCATGAGAAATGTAGAGGTGGGGTAATTGATGAATTTAAAACAGCTGTGGAAAGAGATCTTTTACTTTTGTCTAAAAGTATCCAGTTTACCAAATACATCAAATATTCTAACAATTTGAAACCAGAATTACAAGATGCCATTTCTGCCCTTATGCCGATAAAGGCGGAGCAGTTGTGATACTAGATCGTAATTATTACAATGCTGAGGCATTCAGACAATTAAATGATCAGCTTTCCTATGTTCTACTTGACTCAGATCCTACAGTTTCTTTTTTTGAAAGAACGGTATCAGTTGCTGGATGAAGGTAGGGATCTTCAGATTCTCTCTATTAAGGAGTTTGATTATTTATACTGTTTGCATCCAATCATTCCCATTTTCCATCACCTTCCCAAAGTGCACAAGTCACTGCTTGCACCACCTGGGCGTCCTATTGTTTCTAGTATAGGGTCACTGGGTAAACTCTTGTCTATTTATATAGACCATTATTTACAACCTATTGTTTCCACACGTCCCTCACACCTTTTGGACACCTCACATTTTGTCCTTATTTTGTGACTTTCAATGGGCGCCCAATTTTCACTGGGTGACATTGGACGTCTCGTCTTTATACTCTATAATATCACATCCTCATGGCCTTATTGCCACCAAACACTTTTTGGATCTCGATCCACTTTTGTCACTTGCACATGTGATTTTTATTTTGGACAGTATCAATTTCCTTCTTACGCACAATTATTTTTTTTCAGGGGATTTCTATCTCCAAACACGTGGGACAGCTATGAGCACCTGCTTTACACCCTCCTATGCCAACCTGTTCATGGGTTGGTGGGAAGCGTCCAACGTGTTTGGAGATTAAAAAAAAACCCTTTCACCAATTTATTCATTTCTATCATCGCTACTTTGACAATTTGCTTTTGATTTGGAGTGGACCTGTGGAGGATATACTATTGTTTATTCAATATATTAATGACAACACATTAAAAGTTATTTTTACCTCACAACACCACTCCCATCATATTCATTTTCTTGATCTTAATTTATTTATGAGTCTTGATCAAAAAGTACATGCTGACACTTTCCGTAAAGAACAATCGTGCAATACACTTTTGCATGCAAGCAGTGGCCATAAACAAGCGCTATTTAGGGGTATACCCTTTGGACAGTATATTAGATTGTGTCACAATTATTCAAATTTAGAAGATTTTGAGCTACGATCTCGTGAATTGATAAATCGTTTCATAGCCAGAGGATATAACAAAAAAAGTATTGAAAGATGCTTATTCTAATGCAGTAAATAAAGAAAAGGGAGCTCTGATAGGATCCAACCATTCCAGCTTCAGTAGACATAGAAAAGCTGATCAATTTTATAATGCATCAGATTCCGATCCTCCATATTTCATTACTCCATTTAGCAACCAAGCTTATACAATAAAACACATTATTATGAAACATTGGAGTATTATTTCCATTGATCCCCTTTTAAGGGATATAACATTGACTAATCCTAAATTTGTTTTCAAAAAGTCAAAAACAATAGGAAATATCATCTCTCCTAGTATGGTTAGGAATACCAAACAGGTTACAAAAAGAGAATTCTTTCCAAAATTGGTAGGGTGTTTTCCCTGTGGACATTGCAAGATATGCAAATATGTGTCCAAGACTAGAACATTCTATAATATAGAAGGAAACAAACCATATAACATTCTATCATTCATGAATTGCAATACAGCATTTGTCATATATATATATATACAGTGGTCGACAAATCACCAAAAAATCTACTCGCCACACAAAAAAATTTACTCGCCACCTAGTACCAAACGTGTGCTTATTGGGCCAATAGGAGCTCGCCACGATGTTAAATCCACTCGCCCGGGGCGAGCAAATGTATAGGTTTGTCGAACACTGTATATATATATATTATATATATTACACAAAAGGTAGAGAAGAAACACACAGCGCAATCCCACAGAACTATCAATCTAATAAATGAATAATACCACATATAAATCGGAGGGTATTAACCATTACAATCTATCTATCCCTGACTCTCCCTGCTGCCAATTAGGTCTACAGCTCCACAAGCTGTAAAGGGTTAGATACCAGAAGAATGACCTAGGCACATGGGGAGACAAGAAAGAGAAACAACATAGGGTAGTATGTCTGGAAATTTAACCCCTTAATTGGTAAGATATGCACTCCCAGCATTTCTTGTCATTCAGGCCTTTTATCCACCCTGGGATCTGGAACTGTGTTCAGCAAGTTTTAATTGCGATTGTTTATTTAGCTTCGATTGGTTTATAGTTAACACTATTTGTTTTATTACACCATAAGAGGTCACTTGCAATGAGGTTCACATGGTTTCTTCCTTCAGCTGGATGTTTTTCAATTAGTATCTTTGATCTGATTGTTTGAGATTATTGTGGTTTGGAACTAACTATAGATACATTCTAGATAACATATACAGTCATGCACTCGTCAATGAGAGGGTCCTCGTATAGGGAATATACCACTGAATGTCTATTATGTCTAATTGCCTTCAGATGTTATTACTTCGTAGGAGGGGCTATATTACTTACCAGTGTACCCACTCCTGCAGACTCCTTGAGAACGCACTGAATAGCGTGGGAGGAGAAATTTTTGTCCCTTTTCTACTCTATCCCTAGAATATTTTTTGTTCTTTAACATGTAACTCAAACCTTTTTTATTTTTATACTACCCGGTGAGTTGTGTGGTGTCCTTTTTGTCTGGATAGCTGTCCAACCAATCTACAGTTTTTCCATCCACCAGGTGGCAGCCCGCACGACTGCAATGGATCTCCGGACCTGGTACTCCGCCTTTCCCCGCTGCCCAAATGCTATTCACACCTCTGGCATCCTCTGACTGCTTTGAACTCTGATGTCCAGCAGACTCACCGGCGCCTATGGGTTAGCCCGGGCAGCCTGTTTGGACATCGGTTCCGAATGTAAAAACCCATTACATTATATTATTAAAGTATATTTTTATACACTAAGGCAGGGGGTGCAAACTTCTTTCCCTGCGCCCCCCTATTAGCAGTCCCCTCACTCCTGCGCCCCACCTAATCCCCACTTACCTCCGCTCCGGCGCCATGACGTCACATTGCCATAGCAACGTGACGTCACATGACCTTGTGGCGTCATTTGACACCGCGTTGCCATGGCGACGCGGGAAGGAAGCCGCCGGAGCCAAGGTAAGTAAAAGTTTACAGAGACCCTGCAGCTCCCCTGGCACTTAATTTAAGTGCCTTCGGGAAGCACGCGGGGCCTCTGTAAACCCCGCCCCCCCCCCGCCGGCAGTCTCGCGCCCCCCCTGGGGGTCACGCCCCCTAGTTTGCGCACCACTGCACTAAGGTATATGTTTAATATACATCTTAGTCTCTGGGTACAGGGGACAGAATAAGAAAGATGTTGTACTTTTATTTCTAGCTGCCTTTTTCCCCACACTCTATCTATTAGACTCAGACTGAACTCTGATTCCCCCCTCAACCTTATATATGGTTGGGGCACCCACAAACCCTAAACTGGTTCTGGGTCACCTTGGCACAAGTTCTAGTACCCCCCCTAACCTATGGGTTCCCTCAGCTATAGGGATACCTATTCATCCCAGTGCCTCATTCCCCTACCGTCACAATATGGATGTCAAAAGGGTGCGTGGTCAACACTACCCATGCTTATGGGCATGGTGGCTGCAGCAGGGGATTAGGGTTGGTCAGTTTTTGCCTTGATGGGGCTGCCCCTGCCTTGGGTGGAGAGACTGTGGATGCGTTGCTTTGCCCATCTGACGTGGGCTAAGTTGATGATGGCCGTGGTTTGGGTGCGCATAAGTGAATTAACAGTGGGTTTGGACAGCCTTTCTAAGCTAGGCAGAGTGGATGAGCCAAAGAGGGGAGATTTAGTGGTATCTCAGCGGACATGCTTCAGGAGACCAGTGGCGGTGTCTAGCAAATGAGCTGGATAATTTGAGCAGGTAGCTCATAGGACTGGTTGGCAGTGTTTCTACAGATGAGTGGAGATAAAGTCAGGGTTCAGTCTCCACCAGAAGGAGAAAACTGGGTATCTGGGGAAGTTGGGATAAGCTTGTGGCTCATAGGCCGGTTGGCAGTGTTGCACCAAGCAGCCGGAGTTAAAGGCTGGGTTCAATCTCAGCCTGAGGGAGGTTGAAATGAGGATCTCTGGAAGCTTGGGTGGTATGTGGGGGGGGCATCATTTTGGGGTCAGGGGGGGTGCACTGTCACAAGTACCTATGCCTGGAGCGGTAGCGGACACTGGCATGAAGCAATGGGGGATGGAGCCCCTGCTTTGGTGTGCGAGGGTCAGTTTTGGGTGGAGAAGTGGGGGTGGTGCTGCCTGGCCCTTTGCACTGATGAAAATTTGAGGAGTCATACTGTCTCCAGTAATCACATTGGGTATGTTGAGTCTTCCAGCGGGACAGCAATGGGGCCCCGCCCAACCTTCTGGCACGGTGGTCAGTTCTTGCCTGGGCAAGGCCAGTGATGGGGCGGTGCCTGCCTCTGGTGGGAGGCTGTCATGGCGCGACCTGGCCCTCGGTGGGCCCGGCTGAGGCAGTTAAGGTCTTTGATGGGCTGTGGTTACAGTAATTGTCTAGTGGTGGCGAATGGCAGGTGCTCATACTTTTTTGGTTACCTGGTGCTCTTTTGCAAAGCTGACGATCAGTATATCTTTCTGGAACAGGTTAGAGTTATGTAACATCACGATTCCGGAGGTTCTGGTAAGTGTCTTTGTGGGTAATGCGCGACGGAACTAGTTTAAGGGTGGTTAAATAGCCTCTTTGGCTGTGTTTTTTGGGGGTAATTGCACTTTAACCTTGCCAGACAGGGCTCTATGGATCTGTAAAGCCCCCAGGTGGCTATGCGTGGGCAGGGCTCACTTAAACATGACTTCCTAGAGCCGATTCATACTAAGCGGCTGGGCTAGTGCGGTACCCAGCTTGGGAGGAGTTGCAAGCTATGGTTTGAGTATCATTATCCTTTACCCATTGGAGAAGCCCCGTGGTGTTTGGAGTGGCGCATGGGCAGTGCTTATTTATACGGGACTCCCTGGGGCCCATTCTCGCTAAAAGGCAGGGCCGGTGCCATGCCCGGTTTGGTGGGTGTTTGGGCCATTGTTGGAGTATCATTTGCTTTCACCCGGTGGTTGAGTACTCTGACAGGGTTAGCATGTATCGGGTTTACATGATGTATTTTAATAAAATTCTTTGTACCTCCAGACTTTTGTTTGTGTTTACTTATTATTAGTATTATTATGGGGTTAGATATACACAGGGAGGGGGAGGAGCTCCATTGCAGGCTCAAGTTCATGAGCACAACTGCCATCCAATGAGATAATAGGGCGATAACCTGGAAATTACTTAAAAATAAATACAAATCTGAATTCAATACTAAAACTCAGTAGTCTGCTTTGAATTACAGTTAAGACACATAGGGCTGTATTTACTAAGTAATTCTAAGATGCAAGACACCTTATACCCATTTTAAGTGAATGGGCTGTATGGCTTGGTACTTTATAGTAAATATGCCCAAAATATGTTGTGTTACATTAAAAATATTACCCATCTATACTAAACCTTTATTTCTACAGAGATATTGGTCAAGTGTCCCAACCCTTGACAACAAAGAGTTCTTGATAACCAGCATCCAGACCAGAGAGGAAGGGGCCCCTGTAACATGGAACCCTGCCACCCAGACCAGAGAAGAAAGGGACTCTGTATCATGGAACCCTGACACCCAGACCATAGAGAACATTGCTCCTTGCCAAGGTTCGGAAGAACTTACTGTTTCAGTGAAACAGAACGGATGGTGCCAACAAGTAAGTGAAAATAACTGAAATTAGAGGTGCAGCTACACACACAAGAAACAGGGCAGGCCCGAATGCACACAAACACACAGGCACACACACACACACACCCCTCTTCCCACTTAATTTCCTTCTGCTCATAGCTATCTCCTAACCATGCTGTTTCCGTCTCACTGATGCTTAGTCCCGCCCCCAGGCAGTAATGGACAGTCTGATTACCTATCAGGAAGGAGGAAATTGTCCAGGCCCCAGCAGTTCTGGGGAAATTCCGAGGCACCCCAGAATCACTCCTGTGGTTTCCCCAAAATAATAATATATGTGCTCTGTACAACCAAGCAAAAACAAAAATACCTGCAGTATGAATCAAATCATTAACAATGCTCCAATAGCAAATTAAAATAAAATATGTTTTACTATACAAAGTGCTAAAACACCATAAATTGATCTGTTTAGAAATAATAACTTTTTTTTCATATAATGCTTTTCTCCCAACGGGAGTACACAGGACATAGGAATGTTACAGACACAGTCCCTGCCCGGGTGAGCTTACAAGGTACTGTATGTGTTTGGTGCCTGAGGCACAGGGAGATAAAAGTGACTTGCCCAAGGTCACAGGGAGCTGATACTGGAAATTGAACCAGGTTGCCCTATTTCAAACGCTAACTCTATAAACAATGATACTATAAGGGGCCTATTCAACTTCAGCTTCGATGAGATCACTGCCATGTCGAGCGGTTTGACATGTTCCTACCATTCGGTATGAAATTTGTGTCAAAATGGTATTCTGTAAGATATATCGCCTTCCAGATACCGTTTGGTACATAAATGCCATACCGATCGAGTTTGCTGCGGCTTTTTAAGAGATCTTACCGTGTGATTTCCCTCCAGTCTCTAAGAGCTGCGCAGAGAGAGCTGTATATCCCTACAGAGCTCTTAAACGCGATCGCCCTACTTTAATTTTAATAACATAGAGTCTCCAGAGCCGAACCACATTCATTTCAGGTTCGAGGACCTGGTTCTTCCAGAGGTACAGGCCTTTGCATCGGATGCTGGTATCTCCTGCAAGTTTACATGTCCCATGTGACGTGACCGGGACATTTACACTTGCAGGAGATACTGTCCCGGCCAGCTTCATTCTAAAGCTTGCCGGGTTAAATGCGGGCTAACCACGGGGCTTTTCTCCGATTTGAATCGGAGTTTCCCGCGTGGCGGACGCTTCAATAGATAAGCGCTAATGGTGCTTATCATTGAAAGCGCCCGAGGCGCGGGAAAACCGGACGAAAATAGCCGCGCGCCATCCACTGGCCGCCACTGTACTGGCACCCCATATTGGGGCCTGTACCTCGGGAAGCAGGTTGTCCCCAGAACTGAAAATGAATGCGGTTCTGGTCTAGAGACACCCTGCTTTAAGAATGTCATTTAAAATAAAAACAACTGCTACCACTAAGGTAATGAAGGGGTTAACCACCAGTACCCGGTTTTCTTGTGGCAGAGGGGGTGGGTGAACGTTATAGTGGCCACAGGGTGGTGGTTAGGTCTCCCGGGAAGGAATAACCCCTCCCTTACCTTAGCAGTTACAACTGCTAATGAAGGGCTTAACCCCCATCGTGAGGCTTAACCACCCACCCCAGGGCAACTACTCCCTTCACCCACCCCCTCTAACACCAACAACACCACACAGGTATAGGCATAAGTACTATTAGCCAAATCTGGCTAATTGCACCTTTTGCTCATTCAAATATGCAATATAGTAACATTGTAAAACATACTGGACACCTAACAAGCTCCTATTGTAGGAGCTTGTTAGGTGTCCAGTATGTTTTACAATTCTTGTTCAGCTAGTCTTGGCTGTTTGGAGGGTGGCAACCTCCTACCTAATTGAAGCTCACCCCCTCCCACATTTTAATGGTTAAGGGCTCACTCCATAGCATCTTCCACACAGGGGAACTTGTTTGCTTGCAGTATGGTTGTGACAACTCTAATACAGAGTGCTTTTCCTGGTAATGTACAGGTTAATAAAGGCTTCAATCAGACTTAGAACTTTGCAACTAATATTGACAGATTTACTATAAATCATTCTTCCTGTTATTATACAGGTTATTAAGAATTTATATTAGCGTTAGGGACCCCTGAAATATGGTCTGCCGTGCCGTTGGCTCAGGGGCTTACAACAATTTTGGCCAAAAATGTCAAACTAAAAGACCATTTTACTTAATAGATATTTATACATATATATTTAGGCACTGTACTGTGTATGAGTTTCACTGGATGTTCTAAAACTGAGCTTTGTCTGTGTTTTATGTTCTGTCTCTGGTTTTAAATATAGTAACATTACAATAAAATAAAAAAATATATACATTACTATAAAAATCCATTGGTTATCACTGTGGCATACATGGCCACATTGGCAAACAACGGCCACCCTACTACCCATCCCCTCTATCCCAAATGACCCTCCCACATCCCAACACACAGAACAGATTATCCAGATCTGGATAATAGCGCTTTTAGCAATAGCTAGCAACCCTATAATAAATAAAAGTAGAACTTACCCCTGCCAGGATGAAGGCCATCCTCATGTTCATCCTCATACTCCGTCTTCTGTGGCAGTAACATTAAAATAAAAGAACTAGTTATTAGCCATTAACCCCTTAATTACCTTAGCGGGTAGTAACCGCTATGGTAATTAAGGGGTTAATTCCCTCCCCCGATACCCACCCGGGAGGCCTAACCACCCTCCCCGGGGCTTATACCACACCCCCCCCCACCCACTTTATCCCCATCACCACACACACAAATGGGCAATATCCAAATATGAGTGTAAGTGCTTTTGCTCATTTGTGTTTAAAAAAAAAAAAAAAATACACAATAAATAGCAATAAATAAAATTGACATTTAAATGCATTAAAATAAACAGTAGGCAATAAACCCATTGATTGTCACTGTTGTTATCTATGCCCTCAATGGGGCACAAATAACCACATGGAAATGAATAAGCAACATAATTTTTTTTTTAAATAAAATACAATCAAAGTGTTTATTGCCCTTGAGAGGATGAAGGCTTTCATCCTCCTCATCAAATTGCGGCACCAACAACTCTTTTCCCACGAAGCAATGATTCCCATCTTGAAGAACACCATGATGAGCAGAAGTCCATGATCTTCAGTTGCTTTAAGAGGTGTCACCAGTGAGTAGATCTTCTTTTCTTTCTTTCTTTTCTTCAACAGGTCCAGGAAATGTTGGCACACCGTCTTCTTCATGTCAAATGAGACATGACAAGTCTTATATAAGGCCTATGAGACGTCACATTTGACAGACACACGGTACATCCACCAAACCGATTGGTGGATGTACCGTGTCTAGGCATCAAGTTTGGCAAGGAATTACTTCTCTACCAAACTTGCTAGTATCACATTGTACAATCCGATTGGTGGATGTACCATATGATGCCTTCTCTTTTTGGGGTGATCTGATCTGACAACACTTTAAAGGGAGGTGGGATGGAGGGGGCTATAGGTTATACAGCAATTATAGGATCTGTTGTTTCAATTGGATTCCACAAATAAGCAACCATCTATTAACTGTTGATTAATGAGGCTTAAATAGCTGGACATGTTATCCTTAGTTCATACCCCCGAAGAAGAGACCCGCAATTTGACATCTTGAAACGCGTAGGGCTTGTGGCACAGCGCGGACACCGTAGCAGGAAAATAAATTCTGTGGTGACTTCAGCAGGAGACGCTGAGCGACGAAGAGTCGGAGGAGTCAGGATTGCAAGGCCTAGCTGCGTGACCGGAACCCAGTACCAGTGGACAAGCAGAGGTTCAAGCACCAGTGATATCCACACAAAGGCTTATGTCCTAGTCACTTGTAGTGAGTAGGATTTCAATTTTTCCAAATCGGTGGACGAGTCAAAAAATATTGCTTATAGCATTTGTTTTAAAGGTGTAACATGATCCTTGTGCACAGTTATTAGCATGTACATGTGTACATTTTTATATGTAGATTGTGATATGCAGTCTTTTTCCCACATGGAATATTACATTTTATACCTCTGTCGGTATCCCTGATTTATAATAGTCATTTCTCTACCTTAAGGATAATGCACTATGGTGTTGTATATTGTGTTTATGTCTCCTATCTCCTGCGGGGGAAGTTCTTCATCTGACTTCTAAAGATCCGGATTCATCTATATTAAAAAAAGACCAACAAGGACTTGTGTGTGTTTTTCCATAGTCCCAGCGCCTGAAAGGTCTGTTTTGCTCTCACAAAGCTAAGAAAAGAAGGACTTAGACAAAATTGTGAAATAGTTTTATTTCTGACATTGTATATAATGGTATATGTTTATGCACTGTATATGAGCTGGGGATTTCCAAGTACATGGTTCTGAGAGATCCTGTGGCTATCAAGCCTGGTGTCACTGAGTCTACTCGGGTCCCAGACTAGAAAGCCACAGAGATTGCTGAGCGGACGAGTTAGACTCAAGTACCCTCGTCCTGGCATGAATGGAAGTCATCAGACAACCATTCGCCCAGCCCAGACCTTGAGACGCCTAACTCCACGGGTGGCTTTTGACTCACAGGCGGCAGAGGTGCCAAGTTGGCGCATGCCCCTGTCAGATTTCTAATCCATCCTTGCCCGGCTTCAGTAGACTGGCAATGCTCTGATTGGCTGGTAGGAATTCTGCCACGCTCGGATTGGCTGTAGTATTTCATGAATGGGACTGAAATATTATAAGAAATCAAGCAGCCAATCCGGTCCTCAGATTCTAAGCGCCAAGACAGCAGCAAATTTGAAACCAGCGAAAGATGCTCTTGGAGAAATAGCAGCGAGCCGGCATCAGAAATTTCAAGGCAAGAAATGTTCTAAGTCCCACTTTTCTGGGCCAAGTTCTGAAAAGAGAACGCAGTGTCCGCGGCTGAAACTACACACCGAAAAGAGTACCAGGACGTTTGATACTATCTCCCGGTCAAGGGATTTTGTCAGCTCCGGAAGAGATACAGCGGTGGCGTATGGTAACTCATGCTGATTTGCATTTCAGGACTTTGCGGGCTAAACCCCGGTAACCTAAAGACATTGTTTTACGGACTGTAGAAGCTAGGAAAGGGAAGTTTTTTCACCCAGACCCCCAGTAAGTGTGTTTTTCCATTTTATATTGTAATTCACTGTGTGTACGTCTGTTTCCAAAGAATAAATCACAATTTATTTTACCTCCTTGTTTTGCTCAATGTACCTGGTCTCCTGTGACAGGCACACACACAGCCACACAGTGACACACACACACACAGCCACACAGTGAAACACACACACAGCGACACACACACACACAGCGACACACACACAGCCACACCATTACGCACACGCACAGCCACACAGTGACATACACACAGTGACACACACACACAGCCACACACATACAGTGACACACATACAGTGACACACACAGGCAGTGACGCACACACACAAAGTCCCTCTCCCCAAACACACACAAAAATAAGCCCTCTCCCCCCTTTTGGGTGGGTAAGGTGCCTGGGCAGGTGGTAAAAGGGAGGCCTGGGGCATGTGGACTTACCTGGGGTCTGTGGATGGGCCTGCTGGAAAAGCATGGCCAGTGCACAGGAGAGACCAGCAGGCCTGCGATTATTGTGGACATCTATTGTTACTGTATGTACCTTGTGACTCAGTAACTTGCTGGGTGCTCGCTGGGAGCTCTGGAATTCTCTAGGTTAAGTGGAAATCCCAGTGCCCTCAGAGACCACCAAGGTAATGGAGGTTGGGTTGGGATCATTGTGATCTTGGTGCAGGGATTGCGGAATTGTTCTGCGTGTTCTGAGAACCCTGGGGACCCTCTGCACTCACTGAGGTCCCCTTGTCCCCAGAACCCATATGGGTATCAAGGTAAGGTGTGTAATCAGAGTCCCAGGCATAGGATTGTGGCTCTTGGGGTGGGGCCCCTAGTCATTATGGGTGGCAGCTACCCTAACAAAGTCACGCTAGGATTCCGAGGGTGTAGTCTGGGTCAGTGTTCCCAGGATTGGGTGGGGGGGTATCTCGGGTATAGGAGCGTGGCTCTTGTAGTGGGCCTCTAATGGTTCTCAGGAGTGATGCTACCATCCTGGCAGTGAGGCTAGGGATGGTAGTGGATGTTTTTGGGCACCTTTTTGCTCTAGCCTGAGTGAGATACCTTGCGTTTAGTAGGACCAAGGCACATGCCCTGTGGGCGGAGTCTGGATAAACTCAGTATACGGGTGACCCGCTGTTTTGGGTATCGACGGTCTGGCACTGCGGCGTGATCAGACCTCTCCATGGCGGCCGTCTGTCACTTGAGGTAAGCCATCCAATCACCCCAAAAAAGGGAAGGCATCACATGGTACATCCACCAATCGAATTGGTGGATATGCCATGTGATTTCATCATGTTTGGTAGGGAAGTCATTCACTGCCAAACTTGATGCCTTGACACATGGTACATCCACCAATTTGATTGGTGGATGTACCTTGTATCTGTCAAATGTGACATCACAGGCCTTATATAAGGCCTGTCACGTCTCATTTGCCCGGACGAATTTGGCATGGCAACATCTCCTGGTCCTGTTTAAGGACAGGAAGAAGAGAAGAAAGAATATCTATTCACCGTTGACTTCTCTTCAAGCAATTGAGGATCGTGGACGTCTGCGCATCATGGTGTTCTTCAAGTCGAGAATCATTACTTCGTGGGTCAAGAGTTGTTGGTGCCGCAGTTGGATGAGGAGGATTGACTCCTGTCAAGTGGATGAAACACTTTTATTGTATTTTATTTAATTGTTTTTTTTTTTTATGTTGCCCATTCATTGCCAATTTGGTTATTTGTGCCCCCTTTGAGGGCATAGCATAGATAACCACAGTGACAATCAATAGGTTTATTTGAATGTATTGAAATGTCAATGTAATTTTATTGTGTAATTTTTTGTTTTTCAACATAAATGGGCTTTTGCCTATTTGTGTGTTTGGTGATGGGGGTGGGAGATGGGGATAGTTGCCCCAGAGGATGGTTAGTCCTCCCGGGTGGGTCGCAGAGTGGTGGGGTTAACCCCTTAATTACCATATGCGGTTACTGACGGCAAAGGTAATTAAGGGATTAGTAGCCCGCAGCTAGTTTTTTTTAATGTTAATGTTGGTGCCACGGAAGACGATGAGGATGAAGACGAGAACGGCGTTGATCCTTGCAGGGGTAAGTAATACTTTTATTTACTATAGGGGTTGCTGGATAGTGCTTTATTTTTAATGGGCAAATGCGCTGTTATCCAGATCTGGGTTATAGGGCTTTTGCCCATTATTGTATGTGTTGGGGATGGAGGGGGTGGTTAGTAGGCTTGTTATTGGTTGCCAATGTGGTTGTCTATGCCCTGTTTAGGGCATGGGTAACCACAGTAACAATGAATGCATTAAATGGCTAGAGTATTTTTTATAGTAATGTATTTTTTTAAATGTTATTGTAATGTTACTGTATTGTATATTTGAGTGGGCAAAAATGCTATTAGCACTCTTAGCCACTCGTGTGGTGGTGGTGGTGTTGTTGGTGATAGATGGGGTGGGTGAAGGGGGTAATTGCCCTGGGGTGAGTGGTTAGGCCTTGCAGTAGCGGTTGTAGCCACTAAGGTAAGGGAGGGGCTAAACCCTCCCGGGAGGCCTAACCAGCAGCCATGGTGCAACTATGACGGCGATATTTGGCCTGGGGTGGGAGTCAAGCCACTGAGCCACTCCTATAATCCTATTATCCTAATTGTCAACTAAGTTGCAGCCCTAATAAATGAGTTACATATTCCTCTGCACCGGTGTCATAAGGATACCTCTATCAAGTTATGTAGTACACATTTAATTTTAGTCACTATTTAAGGGTTTTTGTACTGTGAATATATGACCCCTGATGAAGGCGCAGGTTTTTATTCCCAGGAATGTTGGGTTTCTGTGCGACTAAATCAGGATGAGTTTGTGTCCCTTCTAAATGGAATATTAAAATGCGTTGGTACTGAGCCGAGGCATGGGACAGTCACTTTAATATAATTGTTATACTGTAGCCGGTGTCTGTACAGCTCCCAGGAGTTTGTATACACATTATTGCACGGATATAGTGCAGTAATTTGCCATTTCTTTGGTTTTCACAGGTTATCAGTTGGTGTCGGCGGAATGTGATAATCCTCCTAGGTTTTATAGGTGCACTGATCCTTATTGTTTTTGTTCTCAGTGTATGTCTAACAACACGACATCCTGGTAAGTGACACATCCCGCACATTCCTGTTTATTTCTTATTACAGAGTTTGCTGAAGGACAGAACCATTGGTCCCTTGGTCGTCTCTTTCAAAAATTTAACATTTATTTTTTTTTGGAGTAATTTCAGGGGCAGGTGAACGAATTGCAGGGGCATATTTAAAAAGGGCAGGTCTGACCGGGGGAGATGTGTGGTTGCCACCCGGCCCAGTTTCATTTGTAACATCTGGCCTTTTAGCACCTTGAGGTAGATCCTCAGAAATCCGTTAAATCGGGGCTACTAACGTGGCGTTACCTAAATGGGTAACGTCGGTTAGCTTCCCTGCGTTTAATGGATATCCTCAAAGCTAAATACAGTATATGAAACAACAACTGCTCATCTGCATATGGGGAAAGAAAAAAGAGAATGCGCACAAAACGCCCACAGAGGTTTAATAGAAAATACGTAAAAAACACAAAATGGCCGATTCTATAAGCCTAGATAACCCACTTATCGAGGCCTTTTCAGCCAAAATGCCTACTACTATTCAGTAAGCCTCGATAAGTGGGCGATAAAGGCAAGAATCGACAATTTTTTATGCCGTCCAGAACACATCGCCGGGTGAGCGCCGACAAGCCACTTATCGGCAGGTTTTGAAACTCGTGTAATTCTAGTAGCCTCGATGAGTTTATCGAGTTTAATGGCGAGTTTCTCCCAAAATCCTCACGCCAGGAAAAGTTGGTGTGAGGCTGGGGAGAATTTGCTGTGAAGGCATGAATCCCATGCAATAGAAATGCATTTACAGGCAACTTCATTACCTTAGCTGCTGACCGCTAAGGCAATGAAGGGGTTAACTACCAGTTCCATGTTTATTGTGGGTAGCGGTGGTGGGTAAAGGTGGTATTTGGCCCTTGGTAGGTGTTTAGGCCTTGCAGGGGGGTTGAAGTTAATCATCTCATTACCTTTGCGGTTAATACCGCTAAGGTAATGAAGGGGTTAACCCCTCCGCTACCCACGGTAGGTATAAACACCCACCGAGGGCCAAATACCAACTTCACCCATCCTCGCTACCCACAATAAACATTAAAAAAACAACAACACTAATACCCACCTCCTCTACTCCCAACAACCCCCCACTCCGACACATACAGTACATTAATGGGCAAAATTACTATTATCCAGATATGGATAATATCTCATTTACCCATTCTAAAATCAAACATTAGCCAGCCAGCATAAATAAAGTAAATTAAACTTTTTACTTACCCCTGCCATCATGAAGGGCATCCTCATCAGCATACTCCATGTCCTCCATTGCCAGCAAGAATACATGAAAAAATACAATCTAATGGCCCCTAACCCCTTAATCACTGTAGCGATTAATAACCGCTGTAATAATTAAGCCATTAACCCACCCTCCCCTGCTGCCCACCAGGGAGGCCTAACCACCCACCCAAGGGCCACTATACCACCCTCTACCCATTGATTGACAGTGGTACATCATACCTATATAATATGGACATGATAAGCCACTATATCAGTCAATGGCCAACCTATTAAAACAATCAAGCACAATTAAATAAATACACAAGCACCTAAAAACCACAACAGTAATAGAACTAAAAAGCCTCAACTACACATCAATAAAATTATTCTAACACCAAAACCGCTAAAGAATAAAAATTATATTATAACAAAATAATAGAATACAATTAAAGAAACACCTAACCAACAAAACAAATCGAGATATAAACCGCTAGACAATCTACAAATGTACTAAAAACAAGCCATCCAGATTCCAAACAATTTAATTAAAACAATAAACAGAAATAGAAAAAATACCAATCAATACAAAACAAGCATTTGCCAAAAAATGCATTGCCTGTCACTGTATTTATCTGTACCCTAAAGGAGCACAGATTAATACATTAACAGTCAATGGGCAATGAACAACATAAAAATAAATAAATACAATAACAAAAACCTGAAAAAAGACAATGAAATAAATTCAATCTTTATCTTACCTTTAGAAGTCTTCAACCTCAAAATCCCAGCGTATCTGGAAGCTCTCGAAACACAACGTCATCACACGCAAACCATCCTCCTTGAAAAACAGCATCAGGTACCAAAATCTTCTTTTTTTATCTTCTTTCTCCTTCTTCTATGTTCATCTGTCATTCTTTTCTTCTTTTCTTTAATCCTCTATCTTCTTTCTTTCAAATCAAAACCCCACATGGTACAGGAACCAATGGGATTGAAGACAATCCCATTGGCTGTAATACCATGTAATCTAGCCATGTGGTTGTAAGGATGTGACGCACCTCCCTTGGAGATGACGTCACAGCCATAAAAAAAAAAAGATGGTCAAATGATACAGCGTCCAATTGGATTGGAGCTGTACCATCTGACCCTATAATGTGATGTCATAGGCCCTATATAAGGCCTGAACGTCTCATTTTAGCGGAAGACCTCGATGTGGCAATATCCGTTTTGGATTTACCATGGGGTTTTGGATTGAAAGAAAGAAGATTAAAGAAAAGAAGAAAACAATGACAGATGAAGATGAAAGATGATTTTGGTACCTAATGCTATTCTTCAAGGAGGATGGAGTCGGATTGCAGCGGATGATGTTGCGGGTCGAGAGCTTCCTGATACGCCGGGATTCGGAGGGGGAAGACTTCTAATGGTAAGGTAAATATTGAATTTATGTCATTGTCTTTTTTTCAGGTTTTTTTTTATTGTATTTATTTTAATGTATTTCATTGCCCATTGACTGTTAATGTATTAATCTGTGTCCCTTTAGGGTACAGATAAATACAGTGACAGGCAATGCATTTTTTGGCAAATGCTCGTTTTGAATTGATATTTGTTCTATTTTGTTTATTGTTTTGATTAAATTTGGATGGCATGTTTTTAGTATATTTTAGGGTTGGTTAGCGGTTTAAATTAATTAATTGTTTTGTTGGCTAGTGCTTTTATTTCTTGAATTGGTTGGGTAGGTGTTTATTTGATTGAATTCCGTATGTTTTGGAATAGTCGCTAAGGTGGTTAAGGGGTTAGGGGCCAATAGATTGTATTTTTTCATGTATTCCTGCTGGCATCGGAGGACATAGACCTGGAGTATGCTGACGAGGATGCCCTTCATGATGGCAGGGGTAAGTAGAAAGTTTTATTTACTTTATTTATGGTGGCTGGCTAATGTTTGATTTTAGAATAGTCAAATGCACTATTATCCATATCAGGATAATAGTAATTTTGCCCATTACTATACTGTATGTGTTGGGGGGGTTGTTGGGGGTAGAGGAGGTGGGCAGTAGGGTTGTTGTGTGTATTTTTGTTTATTGTGGTTAGAGGGATTGGGTGAAGTGTGTAGTAGCCCCAAGAATTAATGTTCTAACAACCCACCCTGGGGCTACTACCCCATTCATCCACCCCCTCTGCCCCAAGAAACAGGATATTGAGGTTTAACCCCTTCACTGCCTTAGCGGCTAGCCGTTTAATAGCTGTTTTAATAAAAATGTTAATACTAGTGTACGTGAGCATGGGTCTCGGAGCAGAACCGCATTATTTGAGGTCTGGGGATCCCTTGCTTCCCGAGATACAGGCCCTGTTATGGAGTGCCGGTATCTCCTATGCATTTAAATCCCCCCGTCACGTGACACGTGACATTTAAATGCATAGGAGATACAGGCACCCCATAACGGGGCATGTATCTCAGGAAGCAGCGGGTCCCCGGACCTGAAATCAACGCAGTTCTTCTCCGGAGACCCTCTGCTCACGTACACTAGTATTACATTTTTTATTAAAATCTTGCGATCGCTGGCGACATATGTCCAGATCGCAGTACGTCGCCGGGTGAGCCCTTTAGAGAGAGGCGAACATCACGTCGCCGGCTACTCGCCAGTTTTGGGAATTTTGCTTTCACAGGAATTCAAGGCTTTCTGAGTACCATGGTGGCGATGCTCCAAAAACTGGCGGCAAAACCAGCCCGGCGATTTGTTTTTTATGAAGGCTACTATGGTGTTGCATTCACATGGTGTCCATAAATTAAACTTTCACACTTTTTTTTTTTTTTTAATTTAAAATTTGTATTTAATTTTTGGCACAACATACAAAAATTCCATATCACATAACTTAAATATGATCTTTAAACACATTCACTTAAAGAAAACACACACAAACAAAGACACCTAACTAGGAGTTGGGGAGGGGATGGGGAACACATATAATTTCTTTTAGAACAAGACAGATCCTCTTCATCTATATCCAGGATCCTGTCCCCTGTGTGGACTCATCTCTATCCTCTGTCCATTTGACTAATGTCATCTTATAGTTATTTAATTTCATGTGTCAAAAATCTCCTTCCCCTTTGTCAAGGGAGAACGCATTTTGTCCTATTAAAGCATAATTGTGGCTATACTCACCCCAGGGATATCCGTTTGGGCTAACCACAGTAGCCACACTTTTAGAAGTATTGTGCCAGAATCCTTGACCAAACTTGTCAACTTTTCCATCTGGCAGACAAACCAAATTCTGTGCCGAATCTTGGGGATGTTTGGAATCTCCCAACTGTTTCCATAATGCTGCGATCTCGCACCTAGTCGCAGTTGCAAAATGTGCAATTAATTTACCTTCAGACCTGGAAACGCCTGGTAGTTTTCTATTTAATAGAAACAGCCAGGGGTGTAACGGAAGGGTGAGGCCCACGACCCTCTGCAGCCAATCTCTGATCTTCTCCCACAGTGGGGCAATCTCAGAGCAGGACCACAGCATATGTAACAATGCTGCCGTCTCTCCACATTGTTTTGGACACAATGGGGAGTAACCTGTGACAAATGTTGATCATTTTAGTGGGGTGAGGTACCACCTCATCATTATATGCGTTCTCCCTTAACGTCGTGCAGATTGAGCTTTTGGCTACCAGAACAAAAATCTCATCCCACTCTTCCTCCTCCAGTACTTCCCCTAGGTCCCCCGTGTCATATTGACTGGATCTGGGCTAAAGGAAAGTGTTACTATTTCTCGGACACCCAAGGGGATTGGGAATCTAGCAGGAAGTTTTGCATCTCACAAAACGCAACACTTGTGATGCTGAAAGACAAGAACGTAAAGGTGAGTTTGTTTGTGTGTCTCGTGGTTCTCTATCAAACTCCTTGGGGTGAGAATAATCTGAAGACAGAAGTGATATATTCAGATTCTCTGTGATAGAATCTATGATGAAATTACAAAAATATGAAATCTTTTCAGAAGATTTGATCTGTGCAAACTATCACGATCTGTTTCATAGAGCACATCTGTGTATCCAAAAAGATTCATTTGGAGAACCAAATGGCTAAAACTGAGCTCTTCATATACCCCCCCCCCCCTTACCCTGGCCAAATATCCCCCTTTCCCATTACCTTAAACAGTGCTACCATCTATCCTGTCTCCACAGCACGTTGCCTAAGAGTGACATTTGATCTTCTCTTTCCTTTTCTATTCACATTCACGGCATAGCTAAAACTTGTCACTTCTTCCTCAGTAATATTACCAAGAGCCGCCCTTCCCTCTGTCACGCTACTGCTAATAAAACTCTAATGCTTGCCCTTAGTCTCTTAACTCTCAATTATTGTAACTTACTGCTATCAGGCCTCCCGGCCTCACAACTTTCTCCCTTGCAATCAATCCAAAAATCAGCTGCTGTAATAATTTCCCTTTCTCACAATACAGTCTCTGATCATCTCCTCCTTAAATCCCTCTCCTGGCTTCCCATCAAGGTTCAGATCACCCACAAACTGCTTACCTTTAACGCTCTCCGCTCATCTGCTCCTCCCTACATATCAGCTTTGATATCTCGTTATGCCCCTGCTCCTCTCCCCTGCTCTACCCGTAACTGTCTCCCTTTTACTTATTTTAACTCTATTGCTCTCTCTCGTCTTAAACCTTTTTTCCTCTCTGCCCCTTACCTGTGAAACTCACACTCCGCGTACGCCTAGCACCGTCTCTCCCCACCTTTAAGACAAACTTTAAAACTCACCTCTTAAATTAAGCGCTTCAATAGCCTAGACTCTTGGTTACTGTCCCACACCCACAGTCACTCCTACCAACCATGGTGCCCAAGCACTGCCATCTACAGCACTTATTCCCTCACCTGCTGTCTCTGTATGTCTCCCAACATTCCCCTTAGATTGCAAGCTCTCCGGGGCAGGGGTTTCCTTTCCTATGGACTGATTTTCTTTGCACTTATTGTAGTATAATTCCCTGTACTGTCTCTCTTGTAAAGCTATAAGTACAGCTGTGGGCGATGTATAAATAAAGACATACATATATACATACATACATACATACATACATACATACATACATACAAAGTATGTCACACAAATGTTACTCTGAGTACAGGGATTCCCTTTTCCTCGCCCTGTGCCAAACCAATGCTGAGCATAGAGCAGTGATGACAGATGTAGATAAATGAGGCTCTGTAGGAGAAGCTTAGTGGTACTAAAACACTCATATTTTAAAACCGTTGACCTTGGTTCAGATCCCATTGTCTGTTCTCCTTGTGACCTTGGGTCACTTTATCTCAATGTGCCTCAAGCAGCTAGTTAGATCCTATAGGCAGGGATTCATTGTGCCCACAAAACTATATGTATAACGCTGCACACAGTGCCATATAAGAAGAATATACTATAAATATTCATTCCTATGAACCATTGACTCCCTTCTATGACTGCTGTGGTGGGTAAGAATAATTGCAATAGTAGTGTCGCAGGTGGAAGCCACAACCTCTATATTAACGAACAATTGGTTAACTGAGGAAGAAGTTCATAGGCGGCTTGATAAAATGAAAGTAAATAAGGCACCTGGCCCCGATGCCATACATCCAAGAGTTTTCAAGGAGTTAAATCCAGTAATAGCCAAACCATTACATTTAATATTCAAGGACTCTATTTCCACAGGCTCAGTACCACAAGATTGGCATAAAGCAGATGTGGTGCCTATATTTAAAAGGGAGCCAGCTCACAACCGGGAATTACAGACCTGTAAGCCGGACATCAATAGTGGGGAAACTACTTGAAGGTTTAGTATGGGATATTATGCAGGAATACCTAATAGAAAAGAACATTATCAGCATGGATTTATGAAGGATACTGTAGGTCGTGCCAAACTGACCTTATTAGTTTCTTAGGAGGAGGTGAGTAGGAATTTAGACCAGGGTAATGCAGTTGATGTGGTCTACTTAGATTTTGCAAAGGCTTTTGATACAGTTTCACACAAAAGGTTGGTGTACAAAATAAAGCAAATTGGACGCTGTAAAAATATTTGCACCTTGTTTGAAAACTGTTTGAAGGATAGACAACAGTGAGTTGTCATAAATTGAACTTTTCGAGGTTGGACTAAAGTTGGGAGTGGAGTAACTCAAGGATTAGTACTGGGACCCCTGATTTTTAACAGGTTTATTTATGACTTTGAGGTTGACAGTGAGAGCAAAGTCTCCATCTTTGCTGATGGCACTAAATTGTGTAAGGTAATAAAATCAGAGCAGGATGGAATTTCTCTTCAGAAGGACTTGGAGAGACTGGAAACGTGGGCAGGTAAATGGCAGGTGAGGTTTAATACAGATAAATGTAAGGTTATGCATTTGGGATGCAAGAATAAACTGGCAACTTAAAAATTAAAGGGTTATAAATTAGGAGAATCCTTGATGGAGAAGGATTTAAGACTGTTTGTAGACAGAAGGCATAGAAATAGTTCCCAAAGTCATGAAGTAGCTGCAAAGGCAAAAAAGATCCTATCTTGTATTAAACGGGCAATGGATGGAACTGAAGTTAACATACTTGTACCCTTCTATAAAGCATGTGTAAGACCATACCTTAAATATGGAGAACAGTTTTGGGCACCACTCCATAGAAAATACATTATGGAACTAGAGAAAGTGCAGAGAAGAGCCACCAAATGAATAAAGGGGATGGATAATCTGATTTATGAGTAGAGGTTAAATTATATTTGTTTACATTACAAAAGAGGCATCTAAGAGGGGATATGATTACTACATCCAAATATATACGGGGACAATACAAGGAGCTTTCAAAATAACTATACATTCCACGGGCAGTACAAAAAACACGTTGTCATCCCTTAAGGTTGGAGGAAAGGAGATTTCACCAGCAACATAGGAAAGGGTTCTTTACAGTAAGGGCAGTTACAATGTGGAATTCATTACCCATGGAGACTGACGGCAGATACAAAAGATTTCTTTAAAAAAAGGTTGGACATCTTTTTGGAAGCAAAGGTATACAGGGATATACCAAATAAGTAAACATGGGAAGGATGTTGATCCAGGGATTAATCTGATTGCCAATATTTCCCCCCTTATGAGATATCATTGGATATTTCACTGGGGTTTTTGTTTGCCTTCCTCTGGATCAATATACTGTAAGTACGGAGATAGGGTAAAGTATCTGTCGTCCAAATTTAGCATAGGTTGACCTTTAAGGACATGTCTGGCTGCATTCAACCTGAACCCCTTCAGGGTACATCTGCTTCGCCCCAAAGGCGGACGGACGCCTGATGGGGCTCCCCAACAGCTGCCCTATTAATGTAACCACGTAATTGTAACCATTTATTGTTATAACGCTGTGCCCAGGACATACGTGAAAACGAGAGGTAACTCTCACTGTATTACTTCCTGGTAACACGTTTTTATAAATAAATAATAAATAAAAAAATTAAACCTCATCTACTATGGAACTATATAAAAAGCGGTACTGTGCCAACAGAGGAGGGCTGGGGGATACAGCAACATAACGGGGTCCTGCCATGCAAGAAGTGGCTAATGTGGCAATGCCTACTGTAATATCTGTTCGTATTCTTGTGCTGCATCATTTTTCTGCATGTTCTTGGTTTTAATGTTTGTATTGTAAAGAGCAAGTGGCTGGTGCTGCAATAAGTCACTTCTGCTTTTATTCATGTAGCCCCGGTGCCCTCCCTCTCCTAGAGACCCCCCTCCTTTGGGTCAGCGCGGCCGCGGGTGCCGCCGGAGGCAGCGACGGATTCGCCGGCTGTTCCCAAAGGTGGGGGCCGGAGCAGGGAGCGATCCGAGCCGTAGGAGGCTCGGCGGCGCACCCGGCTAGCGGGGGCCGCCATTATGGTTGCGCGCACAGGCGCCGGGATCGCGCATGCGTGGTTGCAGCTAGGGAGTTGCGGTGGCCTTTAGGGAGTCGCGCATGCGCAGAAGAATCGCTCACGCGGCCCCAATGTAGAAATAGCCTCCACGGGACTACAATTCCCAGGAGGCTAAGGGGGAAAGGCACCAGGTGCCCCCGAGTAGCCAATAGGGCTGGAGGATTGCCCTGTAGGGAAAAGAGATACATTTCGCGGGGTTTTGGAGGAGAAGTCAGTCAGCGCCAGGAGCAGGCAGGGGAAGGAGGTAGGGTGCAGGAGTCAGTGACTCCCTGCACTAGGCCAGCAGCCCCCGAGGCCCGAGATAGCCCTGAGCCACCCAGTAGAGTGAGTTGTGTCAGGGACAGGCCCCAGGTTAGGGGCCCTGTCACTTACTATTCAGAGCCAGTTAGGGACCAGCGGACGCGGCGCGTTCGCCTAGAGGTTTGGGCTCAGACCTTCGTTGTTGCTGCAGCAGTCATCCAGGTGGGATCGCCCCAGACGGCAGTTCCGGTGTTCAGCCGACATCAGGATCCTTTGTGAAGTTCCGTGGCAGGCCCGGGCACCGGAGTGCCCGGCAGGTAATCCACAAGTGCACCAACGAGTCCTATCATATTCACACGGGACACAGTGGCTGCGCAGTCACACATACATATCTCACTTGAGGGTGGGGTAATACTGTGTGGGGTTACTGGACACTGGGTGGGATCATCTGGTGGAGGTGCAGGTGGAGGTAGCGTCCTGCGAGACGCATTAGTTAGTGTCTCCTCTAGGGAGGAACACCTGTTGATGTTGTTGATTGTGATGCATGAGTACGGTCACACTAGTAAAGGCATTAGTGGTTATCCATACTGTGTGTTGAGTGATATATATTGTCCTGCGAGGAACCACTCCCCCTCTGGTGGGAGCCATCGCAGGTGGAGGCGTTGCACCGAGTACAGGGTTACTCATAGTATTATACTTGCCCCAGGTTCCCCGTGGCGGGAGCTGAGCCCTCCTGTGAGCCTAACAGGTAACGCACCACACCAGGTAACATTAGGTTCTCCGCACCTACCCTCTATCTACGATTGGGTGGGGGAATACCCGTTACATTCATATTGGTAACGAAGCTGGCATATTGTTATAAAGGCATGTCATAGTGCTTCAAGTAAACAACTAATGTATAAAGTGAGGTCAACTGAAGTATTTTGTATGTCTTGTCGCAGGCTTGTGTACAACGTTACAAGGAGAATTATTATTACTGGATCGGACTAATGAAGGATGGAAAAGGCAATTGGCTTTGGTTGGATGGTTCCCCAATGACTGATGACAAGTGAGTACATTCTTTAACTGATGAATACATTGAATTCTTTATACTTTTTATTTGTGAGACCTTTTCTATTCATTTAAGAGATTTATTTTTTGCCTCTGATTTCTCTGCTAACCTTTTACCCCCCCCCCCCCTTTAATAGTTTTTTTGTGTAATCTGGTATGGTACTGTAGGTGTTGGCGTGTCCCTGTGATGTTGTCTTAAATTGCCTGCCAATTGTCCAGTCTCTAATTCAATTAGGCAGGTTTATTGGGGGTGTCATGTGACTGTTTAGGAGTATAAGAGTGTAATAACTAGTGTGTGGGGAAGCACAGCCAGGGGTTAAGAACTGCATTAAAAGTGGGCACATTTCAAACATTTATAAGGGACAAATAAACAAAGAACTATCGGAGTTATGCAGGAGATGGATCCTTGTATTCTTGAATCAACAATTGACATCAACCAGGCAATTCAGACATGTTTGAGCACTATAGGTCATACGTTTATCCCCTTGTCTCTCCCTCAGATCTTTGTTGACATCAATCGTGTTTTAGATATTTTACACAATTTTTATATGTATTTTATGTATTTTATATTGTATAAATGTTAATAAATTTTATTTATATGTATAGATTCACCATTATCACCATCAGTCCTTTGAGTATACTGTTTTGGGGTGGGCTGTTCATGAGGTCCCAGACACAGTGATATCTGAGCATTAGTAAGCTACTTGTATAGTTGTTCACCTCTATGATATCCAGTGATTGTGTTACAGTATATTACTCATCTGAACATCACTATGAATGAAAAGAGGTATGAAGTATTATGTGTGAAACAAACAATACATAAAGACACAAGAGGGCGCTGTTGTACAAGTAGCCGATGAGCTTGGATAATGCAGTATGGGGATAGACCTAAAGAAGTTCTATATAGGTCCACACTGTGAGTGAGGGTGATGGGTAATTTTTCTCCCTAGACCGTATCAATAGATTTACTAATGTTAGGGGATCCCAACAAAAACCCTTTAAATCAAACAGTCTGTCCCCAGCAAGGTCAAAACCTGCCGCAGGGTAACTCCAGCAGCAGGAGCAGAGGGAAGAGGACCCGCAGTATATAAATACATCCAGCAGTGAAAACACACCCCCCACCATGTGTAGAGGCTAGCTAGAACCGTCCGTATAATACGTGTATCATGCAGTTCGGGCACACCACTGGTGTGGAATAGAGTGTCCCTGTAGTGTGTGAAGCGGGTCCCTGTAAGGTATAATACAACCTGATAATGTCCTGCAGCCTGTGGGCTCCGTAAGAGGTTGGGAGCTGCCGTTACTCCATAGATACGATTCGCGCATGCGTCAACGTCATGACGTCACGGCGTTTCCCCTCTGTCTATCCCCATACTGCATTATCCATACTATTGTGTATAGCCTATACCCTGATCTGCAGCCTGTTATTTAGTAGTGATTAAACTACAGCTATCTGGTACATCAAATTGTCCCAATTAGATCCGTTACCCTATATACTTGGGGATTTTACTAATGCACTTCTATGCATTTTTTATTGTGTTTCGTCGGATTTTATAGTATAGATCATTAAAGTTTTGTTATTTTATTCAGTTAGTAGTGTGACCTCTTTGTCTAAGTGCCCCATTTGTGGGATTTGGCCATCTATTGCCATATACCTTTATTGACATTTACACTCGTTTGTCAGTTACCTTGAGTGCAACTACAGGTGTCTGTATATAATCCTTTGATTATTTGTGTGGTTCCTGTCATGCTATTAAAACCTAGAGTTTTTACCCCTCTACTAAGAACCATCCACTGTATCACTGGTGGCTTTTTATGTTTTAACCTTTCAGTGTAGTCATACAGCTATGTATAGTGGCTCAGTGAGTAAAGACACTGACTGGCACTGAGTGTGGTTTAATTCCCGGTGTCAGCTCCTTGTGACCTTGGGCAAGTCACTTTATCTCTCTGTGCCTCAGGCACCAAAAACATAGATTGTAAGCTCCATGGGGCAGGGACCTGTGCCTGCAAAATGTCTCTGTAAAGCGCTGCGTACAACTAGCAGCGCTATAGAAAAAAAAAAAACAGCGCGTTCTAATTAATACAATTAAGACCCTATATATACTGTATGATGTCCCCCAGGCCCACCACATGAACCTGACAAAGCAATTCTTTGTGAAACGCGTTGTTCATGTGGGGTCCTGGACTTGGCCGCATTCGGCTGCCGCAGCTAGCTCGAGCGCCCTTGCTGGGAGTCCTGAGCACCGGACGCGGAGCAAGGAACCCACTACAGCTGGACGCGGAAGTCTGCTGCGTTCACCGGAGCGGTCCTACATGTCAGTGTACTGTCTGCTCACCTTTTATTTAATCAATTACACCCCTATATCTATATGTGTGGTGTCACCCTTGCATATATACTATCATCCCGTGAGCCGTGGAGGACACCTGTGAAGATATATATTACCGTTGTGACTGCTGACTGTGTGACTGTTGACGAAAGGAAAGACGTTTGAAGGAAAAGGTGTATCTGTTGACAAGGCATCAGAAGTGAAAGATGCCATTACTTCACCCAGTACCATACTCGGCCGTGTGAGTACACTGCTATATATATATATATACAGTGCTCGACAAACCTATACATTTGCACGCCCCGGGCGAGTGGATTTAACATCGTGGCGAGCACCTATTGGCCCAAGCAGCACACGTGTGGTACTAGGTGGCGAGTAGATTTTTATGTTTGGCGAGTAGATTTTTTGCTGATTTGTCGACCACTGTATATATATATATATAGTTCATTTAATATTCACTGCTACTGTCCGTATTCTCGCGAGACTTTAAACATAGCTTATAGTTGGGCATCTCTGATTGGAGCAACGCCTGACATCAACCAATAGCAGCTATGCTTACACAATGTGCACGCTACACTATTGATTCACCATGTAGGGATAATTGCAGTCTTTGAATCAGCTCTTTATGTCCCCTGCTCGCAACTTCATTGGATTACGTAAATTGTTTGCATCCATTTAACCCTCATTGGACGCCATCACACTAAGCCCCCAGACGACGCAAAGGGTGCGAAACGTGCGTCGGGGTTGTGTCTGTCTGCACTCCCCAGGGATCCCCTCAATCTGCTGTGGACCTTTACTGCAATTCCATCACAAGATTTTTTGCTATTCATGCTATCTCAGGAACCCACAATCAGGACTTACTATCTCATGGTGATCTGCAAGTATACACAGTGTTTATTTATATTCATTAAGTGGTCATTTCATCTATTATATCATCCTTTGTTGGTGACTTAGGTGGTATTGGATTGGCACTCAATATATAGCAGTTATTTAGGTCACAGCACACAGCTTTTCAATTTTGACCGGCTGGTCTTCACATATATGTAGCAGGAGTTTATAATTTCTCCTGGGCAGCAATATTTGGTATTTTTATATTATAAGACTCATGATTTGAGTATTGCTTTTCTATGTTCTGGATATTTTTCAGCTGTAGGGATTCCTTGGGGACTGTTTAAATTTTGTATTTGTCGTGTAATCCATGTCCCTTTGAAGAAACTATTTTTATCATTACTCTGCTTGAGTGCTTTCAGTGGGACACTTTTTCTCTTTTTTTCTTTTCTGGTATTCATTCATTATCGTCCCCAGCACAGTCATTAAGCTGTCATTCATTTATTTGTCAGCATTATACAATATGTACAATTTCATTTAAGCAATTTTGTGTTATTTTTCCAGTTAGTTGCAGGCTCATTCTTTTTGCTGTTTTATATATATATATATATATCCCATCACCCTATCAGCAAAGACATTGTCTATTGTTTATGTGTTAGGGATACCATCTGATCCCTTTTATGTGCATTGCGCCCCCCTACCCTTCTTTTCGCAAGTTACTGTAGGTGTTGGGGTGTCCCTGTGATGTTCTCTTAAATTGCCTGCCAATTGTCCAGTCTATAATTCAATTAGGCAGGTTTATTGGGGGTGTCATGTGACTGTTTAGGAGTATAAGGCTGCGAACCCGCTGCGGCCGGCGGGGCGCGCGGCCGCGAACCACCAGACCCTTGTCCGAGTGGTCCCTGCCCCCGCTGCCTCCTTCCGGCAGGGCTGACTACGTACTGTGACGCGTCAGCCGGCCGATGCTGCAAGAATCTTGTGAATTTCGGCGTTGACGCGTCACGTGGTACGCGAGTCAGCCAATGGGGAGGAGGGGAGGGAAGGAGCTAGGTGGGAGGCGCCTTGGGCGGGGAGCAGGGAAGGAGCTGCGTGTTATTAAAGTGTGTGAGTGTGTGAGTGTGTGAGTGTGTGAGTGTGTGTGTATGTGTGTATGTGTGTATGTGTGTGTGTGTGTAGCCAGGTCACCTTTTTCTCCTTGGAGACCCCCCTTCCCTGGCGCAGCTCGATCGCGGGTACTGAAAACCCCGACGGCTGCTTCCAAGGGTGGGGGCTGGAGCAGGGAGCAGCGCGGCTTCTCCTGCCTGCGGCCGGTTGCCGGGGACGCGATCGGGCCGTTGCTAAGGCCGCGATCGCGTCTCTAAGGTCCCGGCGGTCGCAGAGCAGGGCGCCGCCATTGAGCCTCAAGTCGCGCATGCGCAGTGATCGCGCGAGGGCAGGAGAGCCCCAGATAGGTCGCGCATGCGCAGATAGGGGTAGGGAGCTAAGGCGGCCATTAGGGGTTCGCGCATGCGCGAGGGAAGCTCGCACGCGGCCCCAATGCTTTAGGCAGCCCCTGGGAACTACAACTCCCAGGAGGCTTAGGGAGACAAAGGTCAGGTGCTCCCTTGCGGCCAATAGGGCTGGAGGAAGCTCAGCCCGGGAATATAGATACATTTCCCGGGCTTTGCATGCGTCAGTCAGGCAGAGCAGAGGAAGGAGTAGGAAGGGTGCAGGGAGCGCGTGGCTCCTGCATCAGGTAAGGGTCCTCCCTAGATTCCCAGGCAGGCCCCAATTCCCGGGTAAAGGGTAGGGGGTAACTGAAGAGGGACGCCTTAGCTAGGGAGGTGACCCTTGAGGGTGGGAAGTGCTGGTTTGGCAGTGTCGCAGCGGAGAGTGCTGTGGGCACTGTCAAAGAGGCACGGTGTGCTAGCAGTGGGATTGCTGCGGGATCCGGGTGGCTGTGTGTGATTGCAGCTGTCTGGGTGTGTGTCGCTGCATGTGCTGTGCGCAGTGCGTGCAGTGTGTGTGCACGGTGTGAATCCCTGCAGGCTGACAGTGTAAGCTGAATGTTGGCTGCAGGTGTGTTAGGCTGCTAGGATTAGCAGATACAGTTAAGACTGGGTAGCTAGGGGAAGGGGGGCGGTTATTGTCCACAGGCCCTAGGAGTTTTCCCCAAGCCATCCTATGTTGCGGTTTCTCAGGGACAGGCCCTAGGTTAGGGTTGCTGTCGCTCTAGCAGTAGTCAGTGATAGGAAGGCGGTTGCTGTTCCCACGTGGTTGGTGTTGCCGTGTTCCGGTTGCAGTTCCCGTGAAGCGGTGGGACCCTCGTTGGGGTCCACCGGCAGAGTACCTGGAATAGGATCAGACGGACGTCTGACCCTTTTAGAAGAGAGTTGCAGACCCGAGCATCGGAGTGCTCGGAAGGTATCTCTAACGTATAAGTGCACCAACAGGCCTATTCATATAGTGACTGCGCAGTCACCCATTGACTCTCCACAGGAGTGTGGGACATGGGGTGGGGTTTCCTTGGACACTGGGTGGGCTCACTTGGTGTTGGGGAAGCGTCCTGCGTGACGCAGTAGGTGTCTCCTCGAGCGAGGGACACAGGTATCATTATGTGGTTATATGTGTGTTACAGAAGTAAATAGTATTAGTTATTATATATCCCTGTGTGTGTATTGATTTATAGTGATTGTCCTGCGAGGATCCACTCCCCCTCTGGTGGGAGCCATCGCAGGTGGAGGCGCTGCATCGTGTAAGTTAACCCCTAGTAGGGTGTAATGTCCCAGGTTCCCCGTGGCGGAAGCTCAGCCCTCCTGTGAGCCAACAGGTAACGCACCACACCCGAGTAACGTTGTATGTTCCTACACCCTCCACAGTATCATCTGCGATTGGGGGGGGGGGGGAAAACCCGTTACATGTGTATATATGTATGTGTGTGGGGGGGTGGACGGCACCACGATCGGAGACCACCCCCATCCCTCCCACTTCCGCCCCCATCCCTCCCACTTTCGCCCCCCTCCCTCCCACTCCCGCCCCCCTCCCTCTCCGGCTCCCGGCTCCCTACAGACCGCATATCGCAGTCTGTGTCTATCAGCGCGCCGCCTGTCTGCAGTGCGGGCGCGCTGACTGAGGGAGCGGGGCCTTAGCCTAAGAGTGTAACTAGTGTGTGGGGAAGCACAGCCAGGGGTTAAGAACTGCATTAAAAGTGGGCACATTTCAAACATTTATAAGGGACAAATAAATAAAGAACTATAGGAGTTATGCAGGAGATGGATCCTTGTATTCTTGAATCAACAATTGACATCAACCAGGCAATTCAGACATGTTTGAGCACTATAGGTCATACGTTTATCCCCTTGTCTCTCCCTCAGATCTTTGTTGACATCAATCGTGTTTTAGATATTTTACACAATTTTTATATGTATTTTATGTATTTTATATTGTATAAATGTTAATAAATTTTATTTATAGATTCACCATTATCACCATCAGTCTTTTGAGTATACTGTTTTGGGGTGGGCTGTCCATGAGGTCCCAGACACAGTGATATCTGAGCATTAGTAAGCTACTTGTATAGTTGTTCACCACTATGATATCCAGTGATTGTGTTACAGTATATTACTCATCTGAACATCACTATGAATGAAAAGAGGTATGAAGTATTATGTGTGAAACAAACAATACATATAGACACAAGAGGGCGCTGTTGTACAAGTATCCGATGAGCTTTAGTATTTGCTTGCATATGAAGACTCTATTACAGTAGTTTGTTAATGACACTATAAAAAATGAAGGATTCTATCAGGGGTCATGCTACTAAAACCTAGAGTTTTTACCCCTCTACTAAGAACCATCCACTGTATCACTGGTGGCTTTTTATGTTTTAACCTTTCAGTGTAGTCATACAGCTATGTATAGTGGCTCAGTGAGTAAAGACACTGACTGGCACTGAGTGTGGTTCAATTCCTGGTGTCAGCTCCTAATGACCTTGGGCAAGTCACTTTATCTCCCTGTGCCTCAGGCACCAAAAACATAGATTGTAAGCTCCATGGGGCAGGGACCTGTGCCTGCAAAATGTCTCTGTAAAGCGCTGCGTACAACTAGCAGCGCTATAGAAAAAAAAAACAAAAAACAGCGGGTTCTAATTAATACAATTAAGACCCTATATATACTGTATGACGTCCCCCAGCCCCACCACATGAACCTGACAAAGCAATTCTTTGTGAAACGCGTTGTTCATGTGGGGTCCTGGACTTGGTACTGCCTGACCGCATTCGGCTGCCGCAGCTAGCTCGAGCGCCCTTGCTGGGAGTCCTGAGCACCGGACGCGGAGCAAGGAACCCACTACAGCTGGACGCGGAAGTCTGCTGCGTTCACCGGAGCGGTCCTACATGTCAGTGTACTGTCTGCTCACCTTTTATTTAATCAATTACACCCCTATATCTATATGTGTGGTGTCACCCTTGCATATATACTATCATCCCGTGAGCCGTGGAGTACACCTGGGAAGATATATATCACCGTTGTGACTGCTGACTGTGTGACTGTTGTAGAAAGGAAAGACGTTTGAAGGAAAAGGTGTATCTGTTGACAAGGAATCAGAAGTGAAAGATGGCATTCTTACCCAGTAACATACCGGCCGTGTGGTACACTGATTATATAATATACAGTGCCGACAAATCTATACATTGCAAGCCCCGGCGGAGTGGATGTAACATCGGGCGAGTCTCTATTGGCCACCAGCGCACACGTTTGGTATACGGTGGCGAGTAGATTTTTTTGTTTGGCGAGCGAGTAGATTTTTTTTGTTTGGCGAGTAGATTTTTTGGTGATTGTGAACCACTGTATATCGCAAAACCCGGTATAACGCGGTCCTCGGGGTCCACCGAGACCACCGCGTTACTAACAGCGGCGCTAATTTAAAAAAAAAAATGGCCGCACGCATCAGTGATATTTTACCCTGCTGGTCCCGGCTCCTGTCACCGCGTGACAGGAGATGGGAGGGCGGGATCCCCTCGGCTTCACGTCCCCTGTCAACGCGGAAGGCGAGATGGGGAGGGGGATTCCCCTCCGGCTTCAGCTTCCCTGTCACGCGGACAAGGTGAGAGGGAGGGGGGGGATGCCCCTCCGGCTTCGGCTTCAGCTGTACACGCGGGACAGGAGGAGGAGGGGGGGATTCCCCTCCGGCTTCAGTTCACTGTCACCGCGGGACAGGAGATGGGAGGGGGGATTCCCACCCGGCTTTAGTTGCCCTGTCCACCGCGGGACAGGAGATGGGAGGGGGGGATTCCCCTCCGGTCCGGCTCCCCCCGCCGCAGCACAGGGCCTCGCGCCGCATAAGGGCCCCTGGCCCTGCCGTTAGCGCAGGGTCGTCATGACCCCCCCATGCCCCTGCGCTGCACGGACCATCCCAATGCCCCCGGCATACGGGGGGCCCCCGCAGCCATCACCCCCCTCACACCAGGGACCACACCCCCGGCAGCCCCCCCCCCCTGCAGCACATGCCTCACCAATCATCCCCAAAGGTAAGGTATGATTTAGTGTATAGTGTGTAGTGTGTGGTGTGGTGTGTGTGGGTGTGGGTAGTGGTGTCAAGGTGAGCAGTGTGTGTGCAGTGTGCAGTGTGGTGCAGTATGAGCAGGAGCGCAGTGTGTGTGCAGTGTGCCGTGTGGGTCAGTGTGAGCAGAGTGTGTGCAGTGTGCAGCAATGAGCAGGTGTCAGTGTGTGCAGTGTGAGCAATGAGCGTGTGTGTGTCCCGGAGTGAGCAGTGTGGGTGTGCAGTGTGAGCAATGAGCAGTGTGTCAGTGTGTGACAGTGTGCTGTGAGCCAATGAGCAGGTGTGTTGCAGTGTGCAGAGGTGTGAGTGTAAGTGCGTGAGCAGTGTGTGTGCAGTGTGAGGCATTGAGAGCAAGGATGGGGTGTGCAGTGTGCATGTTTGTGCATGTGGTCTGAGGCACATGAGCAGTGTTGTGCAGTGTAGGGTGTGCAGTGTGAATGGTTGTGAGGTGTGTGCAGGTGTGTAGCATGTAGCCGTGTTGGTGCGCCGTAGCTAAGCAGTGTGAGGAAAAAAATAAAATTTATTTATGTATTTTTAAAAACGGGAGCCAAGGGAAAATGAAAACCGCTTATAAACCGAATTGCGGTATAGCGAGCGCGTATAACCGGGGTTTTAGCTTGTATATCTATTATATAGTTCATTTAATATTCACTGCTACTGTCCGTATTCTCGCGAGACTTTAAACATAGCGAATGGTTGGGCATCTCTGATTGGAGCAACGCCTGACATCAACCAATAGCAGCTATGTTTACACGATGTGCACGCTACACTATTGATTCACCATGTAGGGATAATTGCAGTCTTTGAATCAGCTGTTTATGTCCCCTGCTCGCAACTTCATTGGATTACGTAAATTGTTTGCGTCCATTTAACCCTCATTGGACGCCATCACACTAAGCCCCCAGACGACGCAAAGGGTGCGAAACGTGCGTCGGGGTTGTGTCTGTCTGCACTCCCCAGGGATCCCCTCAATCTGCTGTGGACCTTTACTGCAATTCCATCACATGATTTTTTGCTATTCATGCTATCTCAGGACCCCACAATCAGGACTTACTATCTCATGGTGATCTGCAAGTATACACAGTGTTTATTTATATTCATTAAGTGGTCATTTCATGTATTATATCATCCTTTGTTGGTGACTTAGGTGGTATTGGATTGGCACTCAATATATAGCAGTTATTTAGGTCACAGCACACAGCTTTTCAATTTTGACCGGCTGGTCTTCACATATATGTAGCAGGAGTTTATAATTTCTCCTGGGCAGCAATATTTGGTCTTTTTATATAATAAGACTCATGATTTCAGTATTGCTTTTCTATGTTCTGGATATTTTTCAGCTGTAGGGATTCCTTGGGGACTGTTTTAAATGTTGTATTTGTCGTGTAATCCATGTCTCTTTGAATAAACTATTTTTTATCATTACTCTGCTTGAGCGCTTTCAGTGGGACACTTTTTTCTCTTTTTTTCTTTTCTGGTATTCATTCATTAGCGTCCCCAGCACCGTCATTAAGCTGTCATTCATTTATTTGTCAGCATTATACAATATGTACAATTTGATTTAAGCAATTTTGTGTTATTCCAGTTAGTTGCAGGCTCATTCTTTTTGCTGTTTTTTATATATATATATATCCCATCACCCTATCAGCAAAGACATTGTCTATTTTTTATGTGTTAGGGATACCTTCTGATCCCTTTTATGTGCATTGCGCCCCCCTACCCTTCTTTTCTCAAGTTACTGTAGGTGTTGGGGTGTCCCTGTGATGTTCTCTTAAATTGCCTGCCAATTGTCCAGTCTATAATTCAATTAGGCAGGTTTATTGGGGGATGTCATGTGACTGTTTAGGAGTATGAGAGTGTAACTAGTGTGTGGGGAAGCACAGCCAGGGGTTACTCTGTCTATCCACAACTCCCTCTTGGCCCACACCAATGTAATCATGCACCCTGGACTATTCAAAGCCTTACATTATCTACGGAATGTTGGAGAGTTCTGAAATCAGAACACCCAGAACCACTTATTCTAATGGCAAGCATCAGAAACCTTACAGCCTGCAAATAAACAAACAATTACTCACATTTCTATTTATACTAATACTCTCTTTAGCAAGGGATATTGAACGGAACACCCCGCCACCTTTTTCAACTTTGTCCCATACCACTAATATTGCCCCTTTCAAATGCCAAAAGAAGCTATCTGTTGCCCATATAAATATTCGAAGCCTGCTGCCCAAACTGGATGACCACGAAGGGCAAGGTGCCTTTTGCATAAGGCCAAAGTCATTATTCTTACCGAAACATGGCTAACTCCTAAAACATTTGATGTATGTATCTCCATTCAGGGATACTCCATGTTTAGGAAATATAGGTCAAAGAGAGGAGGAGGGGTGTTACTTTATATTGAAGACTCCTTACAATTTACACTGCTAAACTGCCCCCCCAAACCCATCCCCCTTCTTTTTTTTTTTTTTTTTAAATCCTAGTTGATAAAATGTGTTTCCCCTTCCTTAAGCCCATTCTAATTGCTGGCATCTACCGCCCCCGTAAAGCCCCACGACAAACCCTGACTGATCTCACTCACTTTCTTGGGTCAATTTCCTCTCTAAACGGGAAGTGCGAGCTGTTAGTTCTTGGGGATTTCAACCACAATTGGGTTAACCCTAAAAACAACAAAATCTGGACACAATTCAAACCACTACTTCTAACCCAACTAATTTCCCAACCCACACAGACAAACCTAAAATCTCACGATCATTCATTTCTAGACTGGATTCTATCCTCTTATCCCAACAGAATCCAATCCTCTTACATCCTACTTGACATTTTAAGTGACCATGCAATAGTGCATTGTGTAAGGAAAATCCAGCTCCAAACCACCCAAGTGGAGCTCTAACGTTCTGCTCACTAGAGCATTTAGAAACTTTAACCCACAACAGTTTCTGGCTGATCTTACCAACTGCTCTTGGTATAGAATTAACTTGATACCTGTCCCCGATTCATAGTTACATAGTAGATGAGGTTGAAAAAAGACGTAGGTCCATCAAGTTCAACCTATGCTAAATCTAGACAACAGATACTTTATCTTATATCTATACTTACTTATTGATCCAGAGGACGGCAAACAAAAAACCCCATTAAGGGGAAAAATAAATTCCTTCCTGACTCCAAGAATTGGCAACCGGATTACTCCCTGGATCAACATCCTTCCCATGTATACTTATTTGGTATATCCCTGTATACCTTTCCCATCTAAAAAGATGTGCAACCTTTTTTTGAACAAATCTATTGTATCTGCGTGTTAGGCCAGCCAATTAACCAACCACACCCACTCTGCCTCAGGCAGGAGAAAGGGACAAAAATGTTACAGGCTTCAAATTACAGCACACTTTAAAAACAGATTCTGTTCTTCATTATTTACAGAGACTTGAAAATCTGGGATACTCGTGCCCCACTACACAGAATAAGAGCACATGGGCCACCTTTCAGGGGTTACAACCGGTTTTATTGCTCTTTACCATTTCAGGGATGCCTTGTGGAAAAGATACAAAGTAACTGACACTACCAAAGAGCTTAATAATTCCAGATGCCTGCAGTCGGTGCCCTACTGTTTCCTCCCAAATCAACTCTATTTTGCCTTCATGCTAGAATTGTCCCAGTCTTCAAAAGTGGGGGGAAAAACATTGTTTCCAAATACTGACCAATCTCTCGTCTCCCAATAGAAAATCATGGGAAAATGTGTCCACTCCCAATTAAGCAATTACTATACAAAGACACATTTCCTTAGCCTACTCCAATCTGGCTTTCACCCAAACCACTCCACGGTAACTACTCTTTTAAGAGTTTAATGAGATCCAGTGTGGAATGGAACTGGGACAACTTACTGCAATATTCTTAGATTTTGCTTAAGTTTTTGATGCTGTTGATCATGTTATCTTACAAGCGTAAGTGCTCTGGAATTAGGGGAACATGATTTAAACTGGTTAGATACTTTCTATAGATCAGAATATGCGTCTCTTGGGCTCTAGCCCCTTGGATGTCACCTGTGGAGTTCCACAGGGCTCTGTTCTTTAATGATTGATCTACAGCTTGTAAGGCAGCTTCAATGCACATGTACGCGGATGACACAATCTTATATGCACACAACCTCTCTGACCTTGAACACGTACTTCAATCTAGTTTTTCTAGATTTGAATACTGCATTTCCCAAAACAAACTGTTGTTAAACAATTGCAAAACTGTAATGATGGTATTTGAGATTAAGGGGTCTATGCACTAAGCTCCAATAAGTCACTTATCACCACGTTATTGCCACAAAAGCCTACTGCTATGCAGTAAGCTCCGATAACTCGCCGATAAGAGAGCTTTTTGGAAAGAAAAAAACCTGCAGCAATAAGCCACTTATCGCCGGCTTTTCAAATTCTTGGTATTCTAGTAGCCCCGATTAGCTTATCGAAGCTAATCGCCGCTCTAGAATTGAGATTTCCTCTCAAAAACCTCCCACCAGAAAAAGTTGGCAAGAGGGTGGTGAGAAGCTGGGGGTCCTCGGGTGGTCCCTGTAGGTCCCTGCTGGCCTGCATACATTTCAATAAATACACCTCCCCCCCCACCAAACACATATGGATAATAGCTAATTTGCCCATAATTAAAACAAACATTAGCCAATCAGCATAAATAAAGTAAATAAAAACCGTTCTACTTACCCCTGCCATCATGAAGGGCATCCTCGTCAGCATACTGCAGGGCCATGTCTTCCGTTGCCAGAAAGAATACATGAAATAAAATAATCTAATGGCCCCTAACCCCTTAATCACCGTAGCGGTTAATAACGGCTATAGTAATTAAGGGGATAAACCCCATCCCACGCTACCCACCCGGGAGGCCTAACCACCCCGGACCAACTATACCGACCTTGTACCCATTGATTGACATAGTGATACATCATACCCATATAATATGGGCATGATAAGCCACTATACCACTCAATGGTCACTCTAATAAAAAGACATTAAGGCCCAAAAGACACAATAATAAAAAAAACACAAGCACCTAAATACCAAAATTCAATAAATAAAAACACTAGACACAAATTCTATTAAGAAAAGCACTAACCAACAAAACAATTAAAGAATTTAAAGTAGTAACCAGCAAATCAATTAATCAATAAAACAATTAAAAGCTGGAGCCATCACAAGATATAAGCCAGAAAAATGACAAACAATTAAAGCCAAAAGATAAACTGAAATAGAAAAAAAAAAAACACAATAAAAAAACAAGGTACCAAATATAATGTCCAGAGGGAAATGTCTCAATCCATAAGGAGGGTGGTGGCCCAATTGTCCAAAAAACTGTAATCCTCCTAGTGTAAATAGAGAAAATGGCAGACCATTGCGCAGTACCCAAGGACAATAAAGGCGCTTCTTAAGCAGGAAAAATGCCTACTTACAAGATAATAGACGGTTACATTCAGTGGATATAATCTGTGCTTGCTTCACAGGCTTCTTCCCACGGACCCCATGCGGTACACTGAATGCCTCTGTTATGCAGGACTCCGTGAGTGTTTACACCACAGACAAACCAAGAAAAAAGATAGGAAAAACCTAATGGTGCAATAGGGCAACACTTAAAACTACATAAAATAAGGGTAAGACACACGTACAATGTTTCTTGCCTTCTCAAACAGTTCTAAAAATGCCGTTTGCAACATGTATCAAACCGGCCGGCTTCTGCAGTGCAGGATCAGCGTCTCTCTCTCTTCTCGCGGTCCCAAGTGATCAGACGCTTCCCCGATGATGTCACCGCTCCCTCCGTGTCGTTAATACACCAGCTGACAGCACCAAGTAGGCTCGACCCTACGCGTTTCGTGGCTGCCCAGTCACTTCCTCATGGGATTTGGAGCCATGACATGCCCACTCTCTATTTATACTGTGGCGATAGAAGGGTTAATCAGGCCATTAATAAAAGCATTATACCCGGTTGATAACCCCTTCAGTCCTAATGCGAGTTAGGGTTAAACTGTATGTGCACCACACTGATGTGTTTTCCCCTACACCATCCTTCTTGTCCCCATTTTGCAGTTCATTCCCTAGCTGCAGTAATAGGAATGTGTATAAACTGTGCCAATTGGTTTTGCGTCACAAGAGGGAGCTGTGAGCACTAAACCAAGCGCTGATTAGAGACTGTAGCTGTGTATGGGGGGCTGCTTTGAAAGTATAGGTATCAATTTCTAAGCTTTCGACCTCGCAACCGCAAGGTTAAGTGAGTAAGTGGTTTGCGGTCTAGCTGAAGTGGTTTCTGTCAAAATGTATCCGTTGAAGAAAAATAGCAATAGCGCTCTAACACACCTTAAATGTGACAATACACAATATAACTACACATATGTGAATAGAAAAACAATAATGGTGATAATAATGCTTAAAGTGTTAAAATAACAATAAAGTGACCAAGTAGTGAATAAAAAACTTAGAAACAAACTTCAACCCTTGAAAAAGACTGTTCCACTCGTCTTGCATCAGGTGATCTTCCAAAAAATCAGGGGAGCTTGTCTCGTGGTTATGAAATAAAGAAACATTACATAGTTCAGTAATGTTATAAACAAGTGATTTGTGCAAACAAGGCTCAAAAGTGACTACTCACAATGAAGCAGTCAAATTCGGGCAGTCATCCAACTTAAGTCACTTTTGAGCCTTGTTTGCACAAATCACTTGTTTATAACATTACTGTACTATGTAATGTTTCTTTATTTCATAACCACGAGACAAGCTCCCCTGATTTTTTGGAAGATCACAAAATGTATCCGTTACCTTGTTAGCTTCCTAACTTGAAATGGGGAAAGTCAATTGACGTGAGAAGCAGGTTAATCCGTGAACCACATCAAAGCCCGTTCAATTAAATAAGATAACTCGCGATCGGAGTAAGCTAGCACTCTAATTTTTGGAGTGCAGTGAGGAATAAAGAAAGAATACACACACATATAACGTTTATAGTAGTGGCACAAACAGAACATACTTTGTAAATAAACAGTATTCTTCTGATGGTTTTAAATGCAAAGACAGGAAAACTTTTCCTGTGAGCCCGGGAAAAATCCTTTAGCAATGCAAATATGCTAAGGGTGAATGAACTGAGGGATTTCTCAACTCCGTACTTCAAAGGCCCCCTGCAAAGAGGGCGCCTCAGTGTCTATGAGAAGTCCGGAGTTGAAAAGCCTCAGAAATCCTAGGTGTTTGGATGGCCAGGATATTGTGAGTGCCAGATACCGGTGTAAAGTATGGGTACTTCACACTTGGTGGCCAAACCCCAGACTCAGTGTTGCCAGGTAAGGGGCTGACCCTGGTATGCTAAGGAGCTCAGGTGTGAAGTTGACACATTCCGTGCAAACCGGGAGGCAGCCCCTGCCCTTTCTGCAGACTACTGGCAAGTCGGGGATAGGTGGGGAAAATATTCCAACGGGCGGGATTGGGTGCATATGTTAAGTATAGGACCCTGAACCCTATAATAATGCCTGCAGCCCAGCCCTAGTCAGATTCACCAGATTCATCTGATTTAACAACGATTTGACCAAGTTCCAGCGTCTGCGGTTCCGGAGTGTGAGGGGTTAATAATATCATAACCAAGGATCATCCCCCTCTTCTGGAATTTGTTAGAGCTAAGGGTTCCCGAACGAACCTTATAAGGACTGAACAAACTTTTACCTGTTGGCGGAAATAGAGGGCTGGCAAGTTGCGCCCCTAGCCAGGAACTGCTACACGGATCACTGTGCGCACCCACTTGTATGCGTGCAGGGGTGCCCAGAGACTTTGTTTCGTTCCAAGGACAATTGATTTCGTTCTCTGTACCCAGTAAGTGTTTTATTAAGTGTATATTGTGAAGTATTGTGTGTTTGTCTTAAAAGGAAATAAATTACAATTTATTTTACTCATCTTGTGTGCTCAGTCAAGAATCCCGGTATTAATGTGTAGATAAGACCTGGTCTCCCGTGACATACACCCTTACACTATTATCCCTGTTAACCTTTAGCTGTACACCAAATGTATAGCCACACATGACATACCTTAAAAGCCGCAATTAGGGAAAATGATGAACATTGTTGTGCTCTTTATGAAAAAAGATCACAAAGATCAAACAATGGCACCATTCTATCCGGTGGGGTACAATGTATCACTATCCAATACAAATGACAGTTTACTTAATAGTACATAGGCATAATAAGTTGTGAGTAGAGTATAAAAAAAATAACCTAAAAATTGGTCATAAATTGGTCCTAAATAGAACCTGACTGTATAAAAAAAACTTCCTTTAGCAGAAGCAAAGCACAAACAAAATTAATCATGCAAGAAGGACGCAAGATCGAATTCTATATTAAGCCCACCAGGAGAGAATAAGATGGGGACGGTGAGAGAATAAGATGGGGACGGTGAGAGAATAAGATGGGGAGAGAGAATAAGATGGTGACGGTGAGAGAGAGAGAATAAGATGGGGAGAGAGAATAAGATGGGGACGCTGAGAGAGAGAGAGAGTGAGAGAGAGAATAAGATGGTGACGGTGAGAGAGAGAATAAGATGGTGACGGTGAGAGAGAGAGAATAAGATGGGGAGAGAGAGAATAAGATGGGGAGAGAGAATAAGACGGGGACGGTGAGAGAGAATAAGATGGGGAGAGAGAATAAATGCATATCTAGTAATAACACTGGTTATTGTGTTTCGACTGTCAGTCCGACTTGTTTTTTTTTCCTTTCTCTTTCACTACTGTAGGCTAATATTGCCACTTTAGTTACATTTAATATCGAGTTAGCACTTACTACTCCTGCCCGCTTTGCAACACTTAGCTCTTTGCTATATTGATATATAGTATGCGATTCATGTCAGCATATAGAGTGTGTTTAATTTATGTGTATCCGACTGTTTAATATATCCGATAGGTCCACTCATTCAAACCTATCTTAGGATCTAATTTTATTAGTATTTTTGAGTAAAGGTTAAGTTCTATATTGGTTTCATGCCCCATTTATGCAAAGAGTGCTAGGCCTTTTCTCTGCTTATATTCCCTTTTTGCACTGGGGGGTTGGAGGAGAGGCATGCTTCAGCATTTCCCATGAGGGGGCGGCTTGTTAATAGGAGCCATGCAGCCCAGAAGGCATATAAGTAGATACAGTCAGTCCTCGGTTATCCGACACAATGCGTTACTCAAAATGGCGTTGGATAGCGAAACGTTGTAAAGCAAAACATGTTTTCCCATAGGAACACTGTTTAAATTAAAGGTTCCGTTCCTGAAGGCTTTTTTAATGCTAAAATACACAAAATATTTTACTCAGACAATAAGATATGCAGCACACACATAAATTATATAGTGTATATACTGTATTATATAACATAATAAATAATATATTATATAGTATAATATAATATTATATATACGCTCTTACAACGCTTTGCAACGTTGTGTATGTGTGAATATATACACACAGACATATAGAAAACCCACAAGCTCATATTGAACCCCCAAAATAGCCACAACATATATAAGCGTATAAGTGTCACAGAGGAGTGCTACTGAGCATGGCAATATATATTTAAAACCAGAGAAGAACATGAAACACAGACAGAGCTCAATGCACATCCAGCGAAACTTTATACACGGTACAGTGCCTAAATATACATGTATTGATATCTATTAAATAAAATGGTCTTTTAGTTTAACATTTTGGCCAAATTGTTGTAAGCCCCTGAGCCACTGCACGGCAGACCAAATCTCAAGGGTCCCTACACTAATATAAATTCTTAATTACCTGTGCATTGCCAGGAAGAATAATTTATAATAAATCTGTCAAAATTAGTTGCAAAGTTCTAAGTCTGATTGAAGCTTTTATTAACCTGTACATTACCAGGAAAAGCACTCTGTATTAGATTTGTCACAATCACACTGCAAGCAAGCAAGTTTCCCTGAGAGTGGGAGATGCTATGGAGTGAACTCTTAACCATTTAAAAGTGGGAGGGGGGGAGCTTAAATTAGGTAGGAGGTTGCCACCCTCCAATCAGCTAAGACCAGCTGAACAAGAATTGTAAGACATATAGAACACCCACAAGCTCATATTGAACCCCCAAAATAGCCACAACATATATATAAGCGTATAAGTGTCACAGAGGAGTGCTACTGAGCATAGCAATATACATTTAAAACCAGAGACGAACATGAAACATAGACAGAGCTCAATGCGAAACTTTATACAAGGTACAGTGCCTAAATATACATGTATTGATATTTATTAAATAAAATGGTCTTTTAGTTTAACATTTTGGCCAAATTGTTGTAAGCCCCTGGCCATCATTATCAGATCGGCCAATCTGAGTTCATTTGCATATTCAATTGCATGTATTTAGTTCAACATCTGTTTATTAATGATTCAATTGAATTATGATCCAATTGTGAGTTGAAATGTAATAATATCACTTACTCTTGCCAGATAAATTGCCACTTAATCCCAGGGTTTTTTACCCTAGTGGCAGTGATCGTGCTGTAAATTATGGGTGCATTTTTATTGTATTATATGGAATTTATCCAGGGGGGTGTGTTTTGCCCTTTATGGTATAAATAACACTAGTAGTCAGGAACTCCCCATACTACTGATGAAGTGACCACTTTGAGTCACGAAACGCGTTTGGGGAAGGAGGAGTTGAGAGACTGAGGTGTCCGGTAGCAAGGGGAGTGGAGGTGGCGCCATCGCATGACGTCAGTTAGTTGCGCGAGACCGGCGTCAGTCACTGGAACTGAGAGCAGTGAGAGCGCGTTCAGCGTGCATCACCCCCCCACCTGTAACAAGCTGCGGACGGCACATTGTCAGGCAACAGCCTGGTTTATGTGAGTAAGCCTTTGGCTGTATTTTACTGTTATTAAAGTTTTTTAGCAATCTGCACCATTATCTCCTATGTCATTTCCTTTCTGGGAACCCACGGAGATTACCATTGAGTGATCAGGCTGTGAGTTAACAGGAGAGTGAGCTGACTTAAGACTGACAACACGGGGGATTCGTGAGGTCCAGGAGAAGACGTTGGTAAAAGCGCAGATTCTCTCAAATGAACATAGCAACACTACTTTTGTAAGTTGATTACTTTTAAACCCTTTTGAGCCGTCTGTTGGTGCTTGTGGCTGCGCAATGGTTTCTTTCCCTTGTATATACCACTGCAGGAGGAATTTGGAAACACCAGCTAGCAATTGATCCACCACTCCGTTTGCAATTGGAACATTAGGAGAACTTTCCCATTCCATATGGACATTACATTGGACTGGGGTATTGTTGTTATCTCTAGCGCACACGGGTTTAATGTTACCACCTCTATATTAAGTTTTATTATTAAGGATTGTAATTATACACTATCAACGGTCACGGCGCTGAGCTTTAGGGTAATAGTTCACCACACATGCATTGCACAGCGTTGGATAAGCCATTCGTTGTAAAACGAGGACTGCCTGTACATGTACATCAAAGTGTGCCGCAGTGTATAAAATATTTCACCTTAATTGGCATCAGACCAGTTGTGGGCAGTGCCACGGATATCCTGATCAAAAATAATTTAGTGGTAATCACACGATAACGGCCACACTATTACCCCATGTCCACATGATACTATACTATGTTGCACGCTCCTCTGCGGCGAAGAGTTTAAAATAATCTATTTCAGTAATTGCAGAACCACCATGTTCTGTCAGATTAGGGCGTGTGTATGTGCGTGTGCGTGTGCATCTGCGTGTGCGTCTATAAATCCAGCAAATAGTTCCAGGAGCCTTGCTACTGTGTGTTTCTAAAATGACCTCAGAGCATTAATAGGGATAAATCAGACTGTGTGTGCTCTGCCAGTGCTGCCCCTTGTATCGGTAACTGATAATTTATTATGATGACAACAATTATTCTGTTGGGAAATAGTTATTGGGGAAGGCAGCTGCCTTCTTACCCTGTTTCTTATTAGTACAGTAGGTCTACATTATTATTATTATTTTTTTTAATGTATAGAAGTTCCACATTAGGAAATGTAAAACAATTATTGAGAAATTATTTGGAAAGAAAAACTGTATTGAGATCAACCGCTGGAAAATATCCTGCTGTGCACTACCCATCCATATACATTATACTGCCCAGGCATTGTATGTGTGTGCACACACACACACACACACACACACACTTTTTTTACCCACCATAACTTATCTAAGTGTGGTGAAACCTATCCCGTGCTTCATTTTGCAAAGCCAGTGTAACAAACTCCACACTGATGAGACCCATTAAGGTCGAAACGGCTGTCATTAGGTGGGTTTACTGGCTTCGCATCTTAACCCTGGCTGAGCTCAAAAGCTGTGAAATGCAGCAAGGAAAAGCTTATAGGGGACCATGTTATATGGTTTTGAAACAAAAGGTGGCACTGTGTGCTCATTTGCATGTCATTCCCAGAATCCCTTGCTGCAGTGGAGCACTGTGCGGTAATGGTAAGGCAGGGTTGCAGACGAGTCAGAGAGTCTATATATAGAGATATATAGATAGAGATATATATCTCTATCTATCCTACCCGTCTCTCTCCACACACCACACACACACACACACACACACACACACGAAGAAGCAGTAAGATATTGCATAAAATAAAGCAGATATGTAATAAAGATCATCCAAAAAAACATTTTAATTAAACACATCTACTAACAAAAAACCCACAAAAAAACAAACACTTTAAAAAAAATTATGAAGACCAACACACAAACCTCTTCCTACACGTCCTATAATGAAAACATACTAAGAATAACGATACACAGTACAGATCAATAAGAATAAGGCACAATTAAGCTATGAGTACGTAGGGAACTGAGGGGCTTATGCAGAGAGGAACATTAAAAAAGTTTAAAATGGCTGTAAAATAGCCACAGATTTGCCGTTAGTGAAGGTGTTATGCAGAGAACGTCGTTAACTCATTTCGGCAAAAAACTGCTAATTGCCAACTTTTCCTGGCTATTTGAAACTCGCCATACTAATGCACATATTGGCGTGTTCCAGCGATTCGGAGCTTCTGGAATACCACGCTATATTAGCATGGCGAGTTTCAGGTTCTCGCCACGAGTTTGGCGAGTTTTACAGCTCGGAAAAATTTTCTGGGCACTTTTAAAAATCGCGCCATTTTCTCCCGAGTTTAAGGATTTCTGGCTAGTTTTTTCGCCAGAAGATGGCGCTATTTCCTTATCTATGCTCTCTGCATAAGCCCCTTAGTTCCCAAATAACTCAAGACCGGCCGGTCATCTAAGCATGTAACTGATAGCAAGCAGCCTGAAAAATGTTCTAGTGTATCACATAGGAGATACCTCTGCATGTGCAATTAACCAGACATAGTGCTCTGACATCGCTACATTTTAACACAGCACAGCATGAAACATAGTTAAGTATACTGCAAGACTGCACACAATGGATATATGAATTAAATCCAGAGAGAGAAAAACCTATGCACAGAAGAAACCCAATACAAACATACTGAGAGTGCCCGGAAAACAGACCAATGGGTGCTGCAGTTTTACTACTGAAGATCAGTGCAAAGAGGAGTGGTAATACCCATCTTAGAAACATGCAGATGCATGCGCAGTGGCCAAAAGCAGAGCCACAAGTTCCCATATTGCAGAGCAGTGGTAAGTCCATGAGATCACAATGTCCATTATGAGGACAGGGAGGTTTGCGTGTGGTCCACTCGCCGCGTTTCGTCACCAGACTTCTTCCTGGAGTGGTGATGAGGTACTGAACAAGGAAAGTATTTAAGCAGAGCGGACAGTGATTACGTCACTTTAGCGCCAGAAGTAAAAACCAAACACCAAAGAACATTGGTATCTCCCGCTCCCTACAGACCGCAAGTAGCGGTCAATTGCCTGTCAGCGCGCCGCCTGTCTGCAGTGCGGGCGCGCTGACTGAGGGAGCGGGGCCTTAGCCTTAGAGCTGTGGGCGTAGCTGCCATTGCCAGCTGTATCCACTTGTAAAGCTGATTAAATTGTCATATACCTGTAGCTCTGTTAGGAGTGCCGTGACAACAACTGAAGTGAGTTGATTTATGCATGAGTGTTGACTCATCCAGACACTATCTTTAACCCTAAACCTACACACAGTTTCAGGGTGACAAAGTAAACAGAAAAAGACTGGCTTAAGTTGCTGAACCAGATTCTGTATGCAGATGATCCTTCCTGCATACAAACACAGACAGTAGTAGAGCTGATACAGTACCATTCAAATGCTGTTATAATGGTCTATAGGATACACATAGGAAACAATGTATATATTGCAATGAATGATTAGTAACAGTTGCCATTCTACAGCATAGTTACATCCAAACAAATACCACAGAGCAGGCATTTCTTAATGGCTGGATGTCTGTCTGATGTAAAAAAAACCCAGATAATTAGGACATGATCATTAGTTGTAGTTTTCATTCACCCATGATGGCCTTAGCTCATAATTAGGAGCCTTCAAGAATAGCAACGGCTGTGCCAAAATTGCTTCAATTTGCATATTTGCTATTTCTATAAATAATCTATTTGCACCAGATCTTCAAATACAGAAAAACAGCATTTATTGTTTGTGCTGTAATCTTCAAGAAATGGTGCAACAATTACATTTCAAATGATTGAATATACAGTTAGGTCCGGAAATAATTGGACACTGATACAAGTTTTGTTATTTCGGCTGTGTACCAAAATAAATTCAAGTTACATTTAAATAATGAATATGAGCTTAAAGTGCAGTCAATCAGCTTTAATTTGAGGGTATTCACATCCAAATTGGAGAAAGGGTTTAGGAATTACATCTCTTTAATATGTAGCCCCCTCTTTTTCAAGGGACCAAAAGTAATTGGACAATTGACTCAAAAGCTGTTTCATGGACAGGTGTGGGCTATTCCTTCGTTATTTCATCATCAATTAAGCAGGTAAAAGGTCTGGAGTTGATTCCAGGTGTGGCATTCGCATTTGGAAGCTGTTGCTGTGAACCCACAACATGCAGTCAAAAGAGCTCTCAATGCAAGTGAAACATGGCATCCTTAGGCTGCAACAAAAAAGAAAATCCATCAGAGAGAAGCAGGAACATTAGGAGTGGCCAAATCAACAGTTTGGTACATTCTGAGAAAAAAAGAACACACTGGTGAGCTCTGCAACACAAAAAGGCCTGGACATCCACGGAAGACAACAGTGGTGGATGATCGTAGGATCCTTTCCATGGTAAAGAAAAACCCCTTCACAACATCCAGCCAAGTGAAGAACACTCTCCAAGAGGTAGGCATATCATTATCCAAGTCTACCATAAAGAGAAGACTTCACGAGAGCAAATACAGAGGGTTCACCACAAGGTGCAAACCATTCATAAGCCTGAAATAGAAAGGCCAGATTAAACCTTGCCAAACAATATCTAAAAAAGCCAGGCTTGTTCTGGAACAGCATTCTTTGGACAGATGAAACTAAGATCAACCTGTACCAGAATGATGGGAAGAAAAAAGTATGGAGAAGGCTTGGAACGGCTCATGATCTGAAGCATACCGCATCATCTGTAAAACACGCTGGAGGCAGTGTGATGGCATGGGCATGCATGGCTTACAATGGCACTGGGTCACTAGTGTTTATTGATGATGTGACAGAAGACAGAAGCAGCCGGATGAATTCTGAAGTGTATAGGGATATATTGTCTGCTCAGATTCAGCCAAATTCTGCGAAGTTGATTGGACGGCGCTTTACTTTACAGATGGACAATGACCCCAAATATACTGCGAAAGCAACCCAAGAGTTTTTTAAGGCAAAGAAGTGGAATATTCTGCAATGGCCGAGTCAATCACCTGATCTCAACCCGATCGAGCATGCATTTCACTTGCTGAAGACAAAACTTAAGGCAGAAAGACCCACGAACAAACAACAACTGAAGACAGCGGCATCACAAAGGAGGAAACCCAGCGTTTGGTGATGTCCATGCATTCCAGACTTCAAGCAGTCATTGCCTGCAAAGGATTCTCGACAAAGTATTAAAAATGAACATGAACAAATTAACCAAATTCGAATCCCTATGCACTAAAAGGATTTATCAAAAAGGATTGATCTCACAAATATACAAGGGACTAGAGTCACCCTCGACCCCACCCGACCATCGATACATGCAAAGATGGTCTGCACAATTAGGCCTCTCAATTGACCCAGAAGATTGGGAGGAGATCTGGGAGCAAGCCTCCAAAACTTCAATTTGCACAATCATAAAAGAAAACATGTACAAAATTCTATTTCAATGGTACCTGACTCCCGTTAGGCTGAGCCAGATCTACCCCGGCGCAATTGACCTATGCTGGCGTGGATGTGGTCAAAAGGGCGACATGGCCCATATTTGGTGGTCATGTCCGGAGATACAAAGATTCTGGACAAAGATCCAGAGTCTTATAAACAAGTCACAGGACTAACCCTACCACTAGACCCGCTGACCCTATTGCTGAACAAACCAATCTCAGATCTTCCCCCGCCAATGTCTAAACTAATAACGTCAATTTTGACGGCAGCCAGATGCGCCATTTCGGCCGCATGGAAGCAGATCAAAGCCCCATCTAGAGCTACGGTCATAAGAAGGACCAATGAAGTAATGATGATGGAGAAATTAACTGCCCTCATCCAAAAAAAAGTACCCCAATTTTTTAATACCTGGGATCCCTGGCTGGCAAAATAACCCCAACCGAAAAAAGTCGCGGAGGTAGGAAAGCACCCCCCCCCCCCTACTTCCCCCTCCCTGGAGCCAGGAAGAGAAGAAGATGAACCCGAGTCTGCTGCAAGGCACCCCCTCCTTCCCTACAGCTCCCCCCACTAAACCCCTGTATGTCCTCTTCCCCCCCCCCTATCCATCCCCAGTTATTCCCTTTCACCCAGAAAAAAGAAAAAGTTATGTGGACACATTCAGCATGCCAAAAGCTTTATTGTCATGGGATCATGACACCCATATGTGTACTGTACTATCTGTGTGTACCCAATAAAAAAATTGATACAAAAAAAAAAAAAAATGAACATTTTATTTATAATTGTGTTAATTTGTCCAATTACATTTGAGCCGCTGAAATAAGGGGACTGTGTATGAAAATGGTTGCAATTCCTAAACGTTTCATACGATTTTTTTGTTCAACCCCTTGAATTAAAGCTGAACGTCTGCACTTCTATTGCATCTTGGTTGTTTCATTTCAAATCCATTGTGGTGGCATACAGAGCCAAAATTATGAAAATTGTGTCAGCGTCCAATTATTTCCGGACCTAACTGTATCTCTGCTTTATTTATTTTTTTACACCTCTCTAACAAAATATATTGCTTATCTTGATTAGTAAAAAGTAGTGTTGTACCGGGCTCAATATTTTTCTAAAACCGGGTAACGGGTACCCAGGCAAAATTAATAATTTTACCCGGCCGGGTACCCGGAAGGCACTCACCTGCAGGGTGAGGAAAATCACGGCGGAGGGTGAGGAAGGCCGCGGCGACATCTGCATACAGCACCGGACGTCATGGTGGCAGTGGCAGCAGCCGAAGTCCTTGTTCAGCCTGCGGGAGCAGCAGGAACAGAGCAAACAGCTAATGCCTGTGGGAGCCGGGGAACAATGTGACCCGAGCAGGAGCGTTCCTATTGGACAGCCGGGGAGGAGCATCAGCTGTTTGCTCTGTTCCTGCTGCTCCCGCTGGCTGAACAAGGACTTCGGCTGCTGCCACCGCCACCAGGACGTCTGCTGCTGCTCCCAGATGTCGCCACGGTCTTCCTCACCTTCAGTCGCCGGCTGCAGGTAAGTGTTTAACTATTTTCAGTCCAGGAAGAAGTCCAGTGGGACGAAACGTGTTCAGTGCACTAACCTGGGACTTTCCTTATCGTACTATGGACTATGTGTTACTTTCTTGAACTTACCACAGCTTTTGCCGATTCTGCTTGGACTAATTTTCCAGCGTTTTTATCTTCCACCTGGTCATTCAGCTGAGTATAGTCTTTTGTCACTAGATTTCTCCGGCTGTATATAGGATTGTTGTTTCTATTGTCCTTACCAGGTTACTCTCACCATGTGTACATTTAGTACCATTACCAAGCAGGGCTGTTTTTCTTTCACTTACTGTGTGTAGTATACACGGTTTAAAGCCTTTAAGCTTGCACTGTGTTATCCAGTATATCTGGTACTGTCTGCTAATGTGGACCGTGTCTAGGCTATTGATTATATAATAGGATAGTCCGTTCGCTTTGTGGTAATTTCTGTAATAGATATCTCAGCTTACAAGGTCACTGTGATTTAGAACTAGCTTTTATGACCGGCCGGTCGTGATTGTATTCGGTACTTTGTCCCCAATTCTCCCCATATTACAGTGAGTCTTACCCATACCTTGCATGCTGGTATCTCTACTTGTAGTCCTTTTTGATGTGTGTAGGAGCAGGTGTTCAAGGTTTTGGATCCATGTATTTTTATTGTGTTTTTATGTAGATATGTATTTTCCATGTATTTTATGTAGTGTTTAATTAAAATTATTTTATAATCTTTATAACATATCTGTTTATTTTCATCAAATATCAGAGTGCTTCCTTTTGAGATTCTTTATTCTTTGTGTGTCATACAGTGTATATATATATATTACAGTCTCCTGTACCGCTCAATCTCGGCGTTTCAGCGCCTCAACCTCTCCGCCGAGTTGTCCGTCGTCTCCAACCGTGGATCACGTTCCTGCGCCTCTCCGACTCCCGGCTGGTAATGAGGTAACCACACTGCAGGAAATCCTTGATCGGAGTGTAGGCAGAGTGTATGCAGAGTAAAACCGGCAAATAATGACTCTACACACTCGGGCTTCTTTTCAAAAGTGTATTGTAGGAAGTAAACCGTCTAGGTATACATTACTGTAACACATAGGTAGGCTTATACTTAACCCATTCATCTCTGCGCACCTGATATATATACATATATATATGTATGTATGTATCAAGAAACAATTCGCAGCTTGCACGCAATGTACTCAGGAGCATCAACAGGTGCCAGTCTCTAATAATAATAATAAAACAACATTACCATTCTCACGTCCGGTAAAGGAAGACTGCACTCTGATCAATGTAAACAAAAAAAGTCTGTATTAGGTATCAATACAATATAATAGGCCGTCCAGGTCCGACGTTCGGTCTGGAGTGGAACCTTTGCACCCCCCTGAGAAAGGTTCCACTCCGGGACTGAAACGTCGGAGCATGGACGGCCATTATCTTGTATTGATGCCTATACAGACTTTTTTTGTTACATTGATCAGATTTGCAGTCTTCCTTTACCGGAGATGGAATGGTAATGTTGTTTATATATATATACATACACACACACACGTATGTTTGTAACCCCCCTGTTAGGATATATAGCTATGTATACACGCTGCCCCCTGGCTGGCTCCTCTCTGCAGTATGCTGCAACCATTGATGAACATGCCCTCATCACCAGGGGGGGGGGGGTCTCGAGCAGTAAGTAACTTAAGTGGAACCACCCCGATATCCTGCAGTATCCTATTACCATTACACGCTGCTATACACGCTTTGCGAAGTACCAGGCCTGCACCTCTAATGAACAATTTATTTCATAAGAGCTCCAACGCTGTGCCGGCGCCAACAGTGGTCTCTCAGGCAGTAGCTGAGTCAATCAACACTGTGTAATAAGGGTTGTTCAGGGTCCTCAGAATAAGATGCCCCTGTATGTTTTATTACTGTGTTATATATATATATATATTATATAAATAATATACATATATATATATATATATATATATATATATATATATATATATATATACACACGCGATTATCCCAAATGATATCTGTCACTCTGAAGTTGTCTGAGCTCAGCCAGGCCTATTGCTGGCTGCTTCTCATCTACCATACACAGGGGGACAGACTCAGGCCCCCACCATAGTAAAGACATATGTATAGGGAAATAAGGAGGGGTTACGTATATAAAGTCTGTGAGGATCGCAAGAGATCCAATATACCATCACAGCACAAGAGATAATCACATAAAAGTGGTTTATTGGGTCAAAATGCACACATGTGCCTGACGTTTCAGTCCCAGGGGCAGGGGGCATGTGCGCATCTTGACCCAATAAAACACGTTTGTGATTATCTCTCATGCTGTGCCGATATATTGGATCTCTTGGGATCCTCACAGGCTTTAACTATTAGGGCACCGTAAAGGTTAGCCACATGTTACACGTATGTAAGTACAGGCATACCCCGCATTAACGTACGCAATGGGACCGGAGCATGTATGTAAAGCGAAAATGTACTTAAAGTGAAGCACTGCCTTTTCCCCACTTATCGATGCATGTACTGTACTGCAATCTTCATATACGTGTATAACTGATGTAAATAATGCATGTGTAACAGGCTCTATAGTCTCCCCGCTTGCACACAGCTTCGGTACAGGTAGGGAGCCGGTATTGCTGTTCAGGACGTGCTGACAGGCGCATGCGTGAGCTGACATTTGCCTATTGGGCGATATGTACTTACTCACGAGTGTACTTAAAGTGAGTGTCCTTAAACCGGGGTATGCTTGTATGGTATTTTATAATGCACACGCATCACAAGTTAAAAGTTTTTATTTCATGTCTGCTTACAAATACATTCTAAAATAAAGAATATGTGAACTGTATATATTTACACACACACACACACACACACATATATATATATATACACAAACACAGATATTTTATATGCTTAAAATTCTTTTACGTAAAATGATTTTTCTATAGTCTGTGAAAAAATATGATTTTTAAAAGACTGTCAAAATGACTTCTCTGTACATACCCTAACCTCCAAATTTAACAGTCCCTTTATAAAACATACAAAAAAAAAACAATTCTAGACAAACATCAACACTTATTTCAAAAACATTCACAATACACAGAGGGCGGAATTTCTTCTTTCAGAAGAGATTCAAACCTTATTGCGTTCTTGAAAAAAAATAAGAGCTTAAAGTCCCATAACATTTAACTTACTAATAACAAATATGATACCCTGCATAAATTCAGAATACTCTCTTCTTAAACATATATCCATATGTATATTACCTACAATATATTAGAATATGCTTGCTTCAATTGATTTTGTTACCAAATTTATAGTGCTAAAATAAAATATCAAAAATGTGAACCTCCAAAGATTAAAATGCGTGAGATTTGGGGGTCCTAGACCAAAACATGGCTAATTAATGGGGAACCTTAGCAATATCTGCCATTGCCTTTAATGGCAAGCAACGCTGATTCTGGTGCGATAGGGATACTTCATAGGTCTGATTGTGTATATATATAAATAAAAGAGCCATTTTTGCAGCTGATTTTCTTAACAAGAAGACCCATGATTACTCTACTCTGCCAGGGGCTGCAAGGCACGGCAGGGATTATTATGCGCATACTGTACGTGTTGTACAATGTCTGCAGGAAAGGTCGCCACCAGTGGGCGCCCTAGAGTTGAGGTTGGGATATATATCTCTATGAACAACTCTCAGGCTGCGTCCATACTGCCGAAGGCCGCGCGGAGTCATGCGCACGTGACATCTGCGTTTAGCGGGAGCATTTTTTGGCCATGCTAGATGCGCCGTGGGGGGCATCACGGAGCTGGTTCACCCTCATCGGGCGAACCGCTCACATGACCTGGCTGTCGCGCCGAGGAATCAGATTGAATGGATTCCTCACGCACCGCACGCGCAGTCTATAGGTGCGATCACTGCCTTAAGGCATTGTGATCGCACCCCGCGCACGCCTCCACTGGGTCTTCGGCAGCATGGACAGCCTTAGGGAATAGATTGCAGGCGTCTCTAAGCAGATCCTGTTTAAAACCGGGAGCACCTTGTCCCAGTACATATTTACCTCCAATGTCCTGGTACTCAATATGGACACAATGTTGACGGCGACCATTTTTCATTCCCCAACCCGGACCTTGATATAGGTCAATATTTCCTGAGCTAGAGGATTGCCCCTGCTGGTGACAGGAGCAGAATATTCACGGATCCAAGTAAGCTAATAATAAAATATATTAAACCTCGATTGCCTTCACAAAATAAAACAGAGCCCTTAAGCGCTGGAATAAAGCGATTAAACTGAGCAGTATAGCACACCCCCTGCTCGAGGTGTTAACATTAATTGTAGCCATGACTCCGATCGCTTAGAAAGGCAATCTATGAGAGAAACGTCTCACTTCTAAATCATTCCAAAATACCCCATAAGGCCTCTGAGGGTAGGAACCCGGATATTAGGGAATACTTAAGGAGTTTGAGTATTTATCATACCAGTTTCTCAGTGTATGTTTGCACGTGAGCTTCTCCCCTGAGATGTAGAAAGGTTTGTTATCTCGGATGCTTATTAACAGACTTTGGGAGAAGTGATTTTTATAGCCGGGAAAGTCGAGGCGCAGATATCTATAAAGAAAAGGCGAAGCACAGGAACCAGGACTGAGCACCCTCAATTTAACAAGACTAGTTCCTGCTTACACACAGGGCCTTTTTCTGATTCATCAACCCAATAACGTATGGAAAACCTCCTAATACGACCAAGCACTGGGTTTCTCTTGCCATTTGTATGATGGGAATTCGCCTTCCACTTCCTAGGAGATTAACGCCCTTTACACTGAAGGCGTTGGGAGAAATTATTTAGCTTATTGCTGTTCTAGTGAGCAGGGTAAGTCAAATATGAACAGGACGGCCTCAGCCTGTGCCGATTCTTTAAAATGAGATGGAAGATGTGAAACACGTGACTTTGCTACATCTGTCTGTGGCGCCAGCTTCCATATTAATAGAGCAAACCTCGGCCAGCTCAGGCGTTCATGCCCCACATAAGAACCTCACAATCAGCACCGTCTTTTACTCCAGTCGCTGTAACATAAATAGTATCTTACATGCAGCAGTTTGGAGGCCTTTCACTGAGCAGGGATGTTATGCATATCTCATTATGGAGTCCTCTATAAGGTCAACGGTGGTCAAGTTAATAATGCATCACATAGCAAACATGCTTTGGGCATTGAATGGGTTATATGGGTTAAGTTGCATGGAGTGGTTAAATGGTTGTGTTTCAATAAAGCCCAAACGTGACATGCCGGGCATAGCTACTGTATGATGTATTCATGACGGGCTGGGAGCTTTTAAGGTAGCCCCAACCTCTTCATTGTACCGTACGTGTGACATGATTTAAGTGTCACCTTATTTCAGGGGTGCTCAATTACCCCCCCCCCCCCCCCCCAACAGGTCAGGTTTTCAGAATATCCCTGCTTCAGCAGAGGTGGCTCAATCTTCAATCTAGCCACTGATTGGGCCACCTGTCCTGAAGCTGGGATATCCTGCAAACCTGACCTGTTGTGGGGTGGGGGGGGGGGCTTGAGGAGTGGAGCGCCCCCAGCTTATTTCATAGTGGAATTGGTGCGTAAGAATGTCAGTGACGTGGTTATAGCATGGCCATGGTGTTACAAAGCCAGGGCGCATCATGGCAGGGCGGGCGAGGAATAAACACAGGCTGAAAAACTGAGTGACTGACAAATTACTTTCACTGGGGCCGAAATTCCTATTATAGGAACCAAAAAGGTGCATTTTCCATAGATGAAACTACTGTTCTTTTGCAGCCAGTGACAGTAATGGACGAGCACGGGGGCGTATGTATTCACCGCAGGTTAGTCACTAAAGTGTCATGTCATTAGTGATCAGTAATAGCCAGTCACTGGAACTCATGCAGCTATTGTTCTTTAGTGATCAGTAATAGCCATTCAATGGAACTCATGCAGCTATTGTTCTTTAGTGATCAGTAATAGCCATTCAATGGAACTCATGCAGCTATTGTTCTTTAGTGATCAGTAATAGCCATTCATGGACTCATGCAGCTATTGTTTCTTTAGTGATCAGTAATAGCCATTCCAATGGAACTCATGCAGCTATTGTTCTTTAGTGATCAGTAATAGCCAGTCACTGGAACTCATGCAGCTATTGTTCTTTAGTGATCAGTAATAGCAATTCACTGGAACTCATGCAGCTGTTGTTCTTTAGTGATCAGTAATAGCAATTCACTGGAACTCATGCAGCTATTGTTCTTTAGTGATCAGTAATAGCAATTCACTGGAACTCATGCAGCTATTGTTTCTTTATTGATCATAATAGCCATTCACTGGAACTCATGCAGCTGTTGTTCTTTAGTGTCATATAATAGCAATTCACTGGAACTCATGCAGCTATTGTTCTTTAGTGATCAGTAATAGCCATTCACTGGAACTCATGCAGCTGTTGTTCTTTAGTGATCAGTAATAGCCAGTCACTGGAACTCATGCAGCTATTGTTCTTTAGTGATCAGTAATAGCCAGTCACTGGAACTCATGCAGCTATTGTTCTTTAGTGATCAGTAATAGCCAGTCACTAGAACTCATGCAGCTATTGTTCTTTAGTGAAGAGACTCCAAATGTTATTAATAAGAAGTTCAACAAAGCAAAAGCCTTCGCCTGCTGTTAACCCTCTCCCTGCCAGAGGGTATCATGGGCTAAATCAGAGCTGGCCAACTCCTGTCCTCAAGGGCCACCGACAGGTCAGGTTTTCAGGATATCCCTGCTTCAGCACAGGTGGCTCAATCAGGGATATCCTGAAAACCTGACTTGTCGGTGGCCTTTGAGGCCTGGAGTTGCCCACCCCTGGGCAAAATGATGATATGGTTAGCATGGCGTGACCAAATAATTGCCATTTGGTAAGACAACGCAACACTATTTTAATTGGGTTAAAATAACAAAAATATTTCTATAAAAATGTGATTTCAATCTGTGATAAAACCCCATGAAGCTGTGAAATCTGGCACAGAAAAGCTAGCCTGATTATAGAACAGATACTTCCCATTCACTGTGTCCTACATCATTATACTGTACATCATTATACCTGCCCTCCTCTGTTAGTTACATACTTACACAGCAGACGAGGTTGGAAAAAGACACAAGTCCACCCGATGTTAAATTCAGAGCACAGATATGTATCCTACAGTATATGACGCTGTGTTGGAAGGGTCATGGCTCTCTTTTTAAGCACACGTGCAAAGGTTTAAACCCGTTTGAAGTCTTCATCTTATTGCTATTACACAAGGACTGTAAACTCAATCATTCAAAGTAAAGCTAGAAACTCGTTACATTTCAATGATGCCACCAGCATTGGATGTGATATTGTCACTCAACATGTGCAAATGTGGATGCACACCTCTAGATACCGGTACCCGCCACGGCTGTGTGATTAGGCACGAATTACACAATGGGAACTTTCATAGTGCTACTGGGACAGGGGTGGCCAACGCCAGTCCTCAAGGGCCAGGTTTTCAGGATATCCCTGCTTCAGCACAGGTTGCTCAATCAGGGGCTCAGTCTTTCATTTTTTTGGGGAGTCTTTGACTGAGCCACTGATTGAGCCACCTGTGCTGAAGCAGGGATATCCTGAAAACCTGACCTGTTGGCGGCCCTTGAGGACTGGTGTTGGCCACCCCTGTTCTAGGACACAGATTACAAAAGCTTGGATGTGAAGAGTTAAACCGTGCAGCGTTGTACATTTCCAGGCGCTCCGATTCCTTCATTGAATGAAGTGCTGATTGGGGAGGTGATTGCCCCCCATGTTCCTCTGGGGAAACTTGGGAACCACGGTTATCGACGCTGTAACCAAGTCAATGTCAAGTTGGGCTGACAAAAGGGATTGAAATCCAGCTCCTTGGAGCTCAGACGAGTTCAGAAGAGCCAGAGTCGCTTTGCTTGGGAACAGCTTCATTCTTTTATGTCACCGGATGGGGAAATTCGGAGCTACGTCAGAATGCTCTCTTACCGAATACATTAAGGAACCTGCACACAAAGGACCTCTTCTGCGCATGTCACGGAGCTGTACCTGTTATACACATCACGTTTCAGAAAGATACCCGGTACTTCTTTTCATTGGCAAGGGAAAAAAGTAAGGCCCAGATTTGCTGAATGGTGCTAAACCTTCCTCCCAGACTCACTAAACGCTGTGATATCGGGGCAAATTACAGCAGGCTGCCTAAATCAGGAACAGACAATATTTGTCTGAGGTTAGCAACATACTCCCCAAAAGAAATGATATGCAAAGATAATGCCCGTACTCGAGCTCACTAGCAAAGTGTTAAGGTTGTGCTATGTCCGGATACCGCGCTCCGTTATCTACAAATAACGTGACCTTATTTAAGTCTCGGCGTTACTTTCACTGAAAAAGGGCTTTAGGAGGATAGGAGATGGAAATAAATCCGGGAAATAACACCACGTCATTGAAGTCAGAACGAAAGCTGGGTTACTCGCAGCGCACACGGAAATCAGGCTCCCCTATTAATGGGAGCACCGCCAGGTGTGTGACACGGATAATGTAAGGTTATTTTTTTGATGAGAAGGAGCCTGTGACTTGGGTATTTATATGCTGGGGGCTCATTTCCATAGCATTCTCTTTATGCTTATACGGCGACGCTGTTACCGTGACATTAAGCTTGCGCTAACCGTACGTTGCTTTCTTTCGTGAGTATAGCGTTACCTTTAACGTTATGTTAACCGAGATGCCCATCCTGTTAAATGGCCACACAGAGTTTAGTGAGTCTGGGCCTAAGTGCCTGGGCCTTATGGTTTAGCACTGTTTAATAAACATGGGCCTATTTTGTGTAGGCTTGCATAAAATACATAGTCTGGTCTAATTTAACTATGTCACCGTCCGATTATAGATATCGTCCTATGTGGTGCTGCATGGATGGATTATTGCTAATCCATTATATAAGCATATATTAGTTGTCCCACATTTCAAGATATGCGCAATATCTCAGCAAACTTAGATAATACAGATGCAGCGGCCGTTATCCGAACATCTCACGATTTGTATTCCTGGGCAATACCAGGTCGTGCTGCATGATTTCTCCAAACTTTCCCGCGTTAAGGCGCGTTTACATCGGGTGTAGAAAATGGCATTTTAGGGTTCACTTAGTTTTTAAACACCTGCAAATTAACACAGTATAGCACAGAACATACTGTAACTGTACAGTACTGCAAATAAATCAGAATCCAGATAATTTAAAAAAATCAACAGCGATAAACAGGTGCGCGCTGTTTGGCTCAGCGGTAAGAGCACTTCCTTTGAAGTGGGTGACCGGTTATAATTCCAGAGTCATCTCTCCGTGTGACCGTGGGAAATTCACTTGACCTCCCTGCAAATCAAACACCAAATTAGATTGTAAGCTCTTTGGGGAATTGTCAGTGTGCCTGAAAAATTCTACGGAAAGCAGCTCGCACATTTTATCAGCGCTATTAAAAAAAAGATTATTATTATTATAAGGGGCGAGTTAGGTGCGCGTGCCTAGCGCAGGATGAATGCTGCAGCGATTACACAGGTGAAATGATCAGGGCAGAGTTACAAGGCAGTATAAAAATAAAATCAAAGTGTAGGCCAGTAAAAATCCTGTACAGCGTCGGTCCTTCAACGCAATGTTTTCACTGGAGGATTTCAGAACATGTGCCCAGCCAGGGAATACACCCCTTCTCTGAGCAGAGTAACGCGGTGTCCTTCAGTAGTGCCTCAAATAACCTCACTTCCCAGGAGAGTGGAAGGATTGTAAACTCAAATGTGCAGAACTCAAGGGTTAGGCTAAATAAACAGGGCAGTGCCAACACAGCGAGAACTCGGGGGCCAGCCACTTGGGATGCCCCAAAACAGGGTCAAATGACTCCAGGGGAGCTCGGTGCGAAGACAGAATGTATCTTAAAAAGTCATAGGGAGACAATAGTCAAGCACACCAAAAAAAAAGGAGGAAGCCAGTAAAGTCAAATGAAAGTAATTTTAATCACTTAAAGAAGTCACAGCAGCATCCAATGTACCAAATGCAGCTATGACTTCTTTAAGTCAATAAAATGACTTTCATCTGACTTTCCACTAAACAGGACGGGAAACTTTCAACGATGGTATTTTGCGAGAGTAGATTTGTGAGCACGTATAAATGTGTGTCTATTATGCATTTGCTTGGTATCCAACACAGCTACATCATTGCTCTGTAAGAGCATTTTAAACACGTGAACAGTGACAAAAAGAGACATACACAAGAGGCAGGAGCAGAGAGCAGAGGGAGGGCAGCAGGTTACACCGTGAGGCGCAGCCCGTACCCGCCTGGTGCAAAGCGTGCCAGTGTATACGGGGGAGGAGGATGCTTCTAGGTAGTTAAAGATTATTGCTTCAACAGGGAGTCACAAACCTTCCATAGTGCATGCACACCCGCTACAGCATGTGAAACACAAGTAAAATGTCAAGCCGGAAATATTGCTTTTTCTTGTTCCAGGAGAATTATCGGGCATTAAAAATCCTTAAAAAAACTGTTTCGGATAAACACGCGTAAACTATTTACATGATTTCTTAAGTGCAAACGTAACTCATGATTCATACAGGGCAGCATGGATGGAATTATTCAAATACCCTTTACGTTCTGTTAACCCTCCCAGTGCCACACAAAGTGTTGATGCCCTGGTCCTTGCATTTAAAGGGTTTCGTTAGGTGCATGCCCAGCATCATCCTCTTTTTCGTGTCCTCTTTAGAAGACAACAATAAAAGTTAGCAGGTGGGGTATTACTTTCGGGTTACCGCACCACAAGGCAGGAGACACAGAGTTTTGAAGGACCAATGCAATCGTCGTGGCAGAATGCCCCACAGCCCTTGCACATGATCATGGCTTTCAACCGACAGTAGCATTTGGAAGGAGAGTCCTCCATGCCGCTGCCACCTGGAAAGGCTTGGCCAGAAACTGGATGCTCGTGACCACCTGAGTTCCCACTTTGGTTGGAGGGGATGGTTGTCACCGTCACAGAAAAGGACACGACATTATCCGTGCTGCTTGATCCGAGATTTCCACTGGCAGACACAGTGGATCCATGCATCCCATCAGGGGAGGTCGAGATATTGATTGTGCCCCCATAACTAGATCCAATGAGATTGGTCGAATTTCCGTAGGACCTGGCGGCCTGTAGCAGATCAGGGTGATGTCGCTGGGTGCCTATGGGTGTCGCACGCATTCTGTATAGTTCAGACGCCTTATGTTTTAACCTTACTCCCAATACATTCACCATTTTGGCCTGGGCAGCTTGGATAAAATCTCTGGCTATGTTAGATTCATCATAAATGTTACCTCTAGTTAAAACCTGAACAGTCTCCTTTAGATCAAACGTGGGAGCCGGAGTCTTTGCGGTTCTGATGGAGGCCTGGTTATCAAGGAGGGTTTTCAACATGGGAGCCGCGGAATTTCTTTCTTGCCAGCCGGAGACCGGGTCAACTTTTACCGCGACACATTCTCGTTCCTCTGAATCCTCTTCGAATTCCCCCTCCTCATCGCTCTCTGTAGCGGTTTCTGTTTCACAGTCTACTTTGGCAGTGTGCTCGGGATCATTTAAGCCTACACTGGTCTCTGGACTTACGTGGGTTCGTCTAAAGCTCTCAGGAACTCTACCATATGTAGATATGTTAAGCAAGTAGTGGCCAGACATGGCCGGCTTAGATGTTCTTCTCCCAACAAAACCAAGCATGAACCTTTGACTAGTCGAGATGCTCTCTCTCTCGGAGTCTGACTGACTAGGATTGAGCTGTGATGGATGCGATACGGTCATTGAATTCTCTTGTTGCACCTTTTTGATCAGAGTGTGTAGGATCTGCTCTTGGTTTGCACTACTGAGTGCCTCCTGGCACTGCATTTGATTGTTACTGATGCTGTTCAAGTCCCTTCCTGAGAAAAGCTGCCATATCTTTTGGCCCGATGGCAGGTGCCTGTTATGACAGAAGAACCTTTCAAGCTGTTGTGCAGCCACGTGCGACTGTCTCTCTATACCTTCCCTCCCCACTAAGTCAAATCCTGATGGGGTAGGTACAGCAGTAACACCGGGTGCCTTCTCAGCTGAAGGTAGTGGGACCGTCTTCATCTCCGCTTTGGTTAGCGGCTTAGGTAGTATTTGCTCTAATGGGACATCTTTTCCCTGAAGCAGTTGAGTAACCAGGGGGTTGTTAGCTGGAATGCTGGAGCCTGCTCTTGTAAAGGACCCGGTTGTACCAAAACATGCTCTTTGAGATTTAAGATAGGGACCTGCAGGCATGGTAGATGCTAACAGATCAATAGTCTGTGTTGCTTTTGCAGAAACTAAGGTGGCTGTGTTTGACTTTGAAGAAGACGTTGCTTCTGCTTGGCATGACACAGGAGGCATTTTAAGAACATCAGTGCTTTGGGTCATTTGTGCTGCTGAAGAAGGTGCATTCGTCAGGTTTATAGCAGGACAGTGTGCTCTGGGTTCATTAGTAACACCAGTTTGAGCTCCCTTTATGTTTTGTTTTAATGAAATGACTGAGCTTGCTGGAAATAATGTTCCTTCGCTCTTGACAGAACTGCCCCGTTCCATCATGGTTCCTGAATCCCCAGGCGCTGTTAAGAATGTATCTGTATTTGCAGCTGAAAGATTCAGCTTTTTGCTGCATGTTGAGCTTGGGGCGAGGGCTGGTAAGGAGCCAAGTGGGATTGCAGATGGTGTGGATCCAGTCACGGGGATTCTGGGCTGTAGATGGGGTTTTTGCAGTAGCTGTGCTCTTGCTGCACTGTGAGTTGATGTCTGACCTTTGCTCTTGGCCTCATCCTGACTTTGGGTATCTGATGGAGGGGGTGAAGTTCCCCTTTCACCTCTCCCGCTTCCAGTACTTCCCATGTCCAGTACTCTCCCCCGGTGTCCTGAGTCACTGGTACCGACTGCTGGATCTCTCTGCCCTCCCCCAGGACCCGCCCCTCCACCTGGGCCAGGCCCAGGGACAGATCCTCCAATGGAAGCGGCTGTTGCAGCTGCTGCGGCGGCGGCAGCGGCTCTCTGTGCTCTGGCCATTTGAGCTTTCGCTTTGATGTCCGCCAGCGTTCTGGCTCCTGTTCTGCCCGGACTAGTAACTGCGGCTGGAAAACAGGGCCTGGGAGAGACCCGGCTGGCAAGAAATGGCTTTGGGGTGATGCATTCCTCGGTCTTTACTTTTGGGGAGATGCATGACACGGTAATCTAAAAGAAAGAGACAAAACATACATCATTATGTGACAGTATACATATCTATCTGTGGTGTAGAAGCCCTCTGCATCTGAGCTCTGCTGTGAAGAGTGAATGGAACACGAGTAGGAGGGACTAGAACATTGCCATCTATTTGTTCATCTTTCTGATTGGAAGCAGCAGAGTAAAAGGGGCTTCACTAACACTGAGCAATGTGTATCTCATATCTGTAGCGACACCCAGTACAGACTGCCTGTTTATGACAAAGACCATACAAATACCGGACTGGCTGGCTGCATTCTGTTGTGGTTGGGGTGAATGTAACCCCCAATGTTGTTTCTCCTGCCCTTCTTGTCTATTACTTGCGATACTTTCATTCATTATATACTGTGTTTTGTGCCCGACTATTGGTTTCCTTTATACTGTGCAAGTGCCTGGGATAAGCTTACATTAGGCAATGAAAACACCCCACTTGTTCCCCTTTTGGAATATATGATTTGGTTTAGGATTCTCAAATCATTTTTTCCTACTAATCGTTTTGCTGCTTTTGCACTTGGCTACTGTATGTCTACATTGTGTATCCTTTTGGGTTTGCTCCAAATGTATGGCTTCCAGAGTGCGTCCTATAAGTCGTAGGGGAAACTAAGCAGCATCCTGTTTAATCAATAGCTGGGTAAAATAACAGTATTACATATGTACACCATACATTAAACGAATAGCAAGCCCAAACAATGGTTATGTGGGTTGTGCATGGGAAAGTGTGTGCATTGGCAGTGCCCCGAAAGCTCTAGCCAACACTATATAGAAAATACTGTCCAACATATAGTATTTATTACAGCAAAAATTGGTAAGGAGAAGCACCCAATAGATACGCCCTACGTTTCAAATGCCCCATGGGTGAAAGAAGATGTAGCATACTAAGTTTAACTTCCTCTGGACTGGCTTCTTAATCATGCCAGCACTGGGGCCGCCCACAGCGGCAATAATTATGCCTGTGAAATATGACCACAATTGAATGTATATGTTTCTCTTACCTTCACGGGTGGCACTTTTTGCTCTTGTGCTTGTACTGCTGTATTGGGCTTACTTAAGGCACAAAATGACTGCTGCTGCTCGATCACCCGTGGGCATTTCTCAGGACCAGCCAAGACATCTTCTCCAACGTGCAGCTTCCTCTTCATCCCCACACTGCTGACGAGTGCCGCTTTATCTGCGGACTCCACCTCACTCGAGTCCTGATGAAGCTTCTCCTTTGTCGTAAGTGCTTTGGGTGTTTGTACTATGTTTGGGCTCTTTGGTGTCAAAGAAATTTGGTTCTCAACCTCGGTCTCCTTGGACTCGGGTGTTGATGGTGTCTCCTTGGCTGCTTCCATCTTCTCTCCAATGGAACCAGCTGCGTTTCCTTCTGCAGATACCTCCTCGCTCTGTACAGAAACAGCAGCAGCCTTGACATTGATATTGACGAGCACCTTGCCCGGACGTGGCACTATATCTGTAACGTCTGCTGAATCAGGCTTCATTTGATTGTCGTTTTTTTCTTCTTCGTTCTTCGCTGGTCGGAGTTCTTTCACATCCACCTTCGTACCGGCCTGAATCTCGTTCTCTGCTTTGACAGACAGCAGTTTGGGGCAAGGCTCAGGTTTACATGGCTCTGCAGGTGGAGAAGTCTGCATCTTGCCACTGTTCTCGTTGGTTTCTTCTGTCAGCTCATTGTAGTCGCCCAGACTCAGCCCAGAACTTTATAACAAAAAGGAAACAAAAAAGTTATCTTAAGATATTTGTGATATGTGATTGCAAATGTTTACCCATCATAATACTAACAGCAGTAAGAGTTAATTGATTTCCAACCCACCATTGTGAGCCATTCGCTTGAACACTACATTAAAAGCAGTAATCCTCTCCCACACCCCTCCAAAAGCCTGGACGAGTTTTAGTGTTAAAAATCATGATTTTCTTAGACTCTAGACTCTGGGTTACAATGGTAACAACAGACTGCACCGAGCTCCACTGTAACCTCCCGGAATATAAATATTTCAAGTGTTATATCTCCTGAACAAAGAATAAATGTTAAAAACAAAAGCAGCGAAGGGAAGGACAGGAGGAGAAAATCTGGCGACAGCGAACACAGCCGCTTTATAATGTTCCAAGTCGCATTTCATGTTGTGACATTCCAAGTGAATCCTCTGCATTATAGATCAATACGAAGTATGATTAAAAGCTCTAATCTAAGCTTCTTCCAATAGACCAGAGACCCACAAATCATTGTGCGAGTCTGCTTCTAATAATACAAACATGTGGTACACTTGCCCAATATAATAACCATTAAACTCCAACAGAAAGGCGCCGTGCGCCTGGGAGGGCTGTCCTGGGGGTTAGCAGTGGGGGTTAAACACTGGTTGGGAGTGTATTATGCATAATAAACATGGCCCTACATGCTAACGGCGGTGTGTACAAGTTATCATTTCCCAGGGAAAAGGGACCTGGAGGCTGGTTGGACATAACAGGTTGTAATATTTATATTAGTTATTTACTTACTTTTCTCCATAGTAACTTTCATAGAATTGCTCCTTCCATGGCTCCACCTTCTTCTCTTTCTCAATTTCCTGCCGAATCCTCAACTGCATCTCTGGCGTGAGCTCCCCTGCAAGGCACCGAGGAGGAGGTAAGTGCTCCTGGCCATGGTATTATCCGTCTATCTATCCCTGCCCAGAACACACTAGTTGCACAATGTGATGCTCTATTGCAAGAATCTCTACTCACACACTTCTAACATTAATCAACGCCAGTCATCAAGCACCCCTCCCCCCCCCCCCCCAACAGGTCCGGTTTTCAGGATATCCCAGCTTCAGCACAGGGTGGCTTCGACTGAGCCTCTGAACCACCTGTGCTGAAGCAGGGACTGATTGAGCCACCTGTGCTGAAGCTGGGATATTCTGAAACCTGTTGGGGGTGGGTGGGGGGAGAGGAAGGTGGGGCACAGTATATGGAGAGCAATCACATGGGCAGTTAAGGTTTGCCAAGCCCTCCTCATTTGCTGTCAGTTTCTACATATCTGTAAAACAATCGCCACATGAAGTCTCTCCTCCTGCATCTCACTATGCCCTCCCTATTGCTTTTTTAGTTTACCGTTTCCTCACTCCTTTGCAAATGTTTCTGTTCTCTCCAACTTCCCCACTCCCCTCCCCTCCTATCCACATTTCTTCACATCTCCTCCCCTCTGCCTGTGCCCATTCAGTGCACCATTATTGATACACTTCTCTCCCAACAACTTCCTTACCCCTCCATAAAAAGCACACCCACACATCCTCTATTCACACCCTCTCTCTCTACTGCTTCCTGCTGCTGGGGATATCTCTTCTAATCCTGGACCCAGCCATATACACACGCCTGCTCTCACCCACGCCTCCCTGACACCTCTTCCCCTGCTAATGGTGTTAAGCTATTTGATTTTATACTGACAAACCTTAAAACTCGCATTACAAATCAAGCCTCACAATACCCTGCACTCATGGCTCCTGTCCCACACCCACAGTCACTCCTACCAACCGTTGTGGCCAAGCACTGCCATCTACTGCAATTATTCCCTCTCCTACTGTCTCTGTAACTCTCCCATCATACCTCGTAGAGTGTAAGCTCTTCGGGGCAGGGATTTCCTTTCCGATTGTCTGATTTTGCTGCGCTTATTGTATTATTATAATTCCCTGCACTGAATTCTTTGTGAAGCGCCGAGTACACTTCTGGCGCTATATAAATACAGATATACAATACATACATGAACCCACTGGATAGTCTCCCATGGAGATCAAGCCCCTCATATGGCTGAGGCACCCTAAAAGTTTACAGGGCACCCTACATCTTCCCCCTTCCTTCCCACTCAACCATTGTCTGAATTCTTGAATACTTCTAGCTCAGAATTCAAAGCCGAGCGGTTTCAGAATCCCTGCAGTGTGATTCCACATACTTTGGTACTAGAGGAAGCTGCAAGTTACCGGTGACATCCTTATCAATAAGGCTCTGACAGGTTCAGCCCTTGTTTTTACAGCCTTTCAGTGTGCCCTTAAGTGCCCACTATGGAGAGAACTCTATAAGGTGGGTAACCACTGAAAACTCCCGTCGGGTTGAGAATATGCCACTATGTGGTGAAACTCCCCCGAGGCGGTTATCATTGGGAGAAACACAGGCTGTTTCTTCAGGGGCCTTTAAAGCGGTTGTGATCCTCGCATGGTCTGCGCACAGGGCGTTACCAACTCCCGCAATGGCTGCCCCCTTGGTTTCCATGGTTAGAGAACAACATGAGAACATTCTGTAATGCGGGGTGTTGTGCTGCCTGGATCCGGGCTCCTGGCCGTACACTTGAAGCAGAGTGTAGGGGATGACATTATTTAGTTGCTAATCATGGACTTGGGGGCACATGGCTGACTGCTTTCATTGTACAGCAGGGCCTCGGGAAGTAAAGGGTCTCGCTGTGTACAGCAGGTGTCACACGCAGTCCTCAAGGGACACCAACAGGCCAGGTTTTATAGATATCCATGCTTCAGCACAGGTGGCTCGATCAGTGGCTGCTGAAGCAGGGATATCCATAAAACCTGGCCTGTTTGTGGCCCTTGAGGACTGACTGACATCCTGGTGTACAGACTACAAGAAGCACATGGAAAACCAAGCAGCAGCCCAAGCCACCCGATCCTTTTCTGTGTATTTTATTATACCAGGCCCCGGAAATGTTGAACTACAGCTGTGGCGTCGGGCAGCGGTGTGCAAACTAGGGGACGCGCCCCGGGCGTAGGGAATCCGCACAAACACGCCGAGAGTGAAGGGACTGAGACACCGTGTGGATGCCACCGGCAGAATAATCTGTAATGTGTCTTTTTTACTCGATACATTTGGTATCACGTTCATTTGCTGCTACTAGCCACGCATACAGTAACATGACCAGGCCACCAAGGCATCCTGAAATACACGCAAAATTATATAATACTGGTGATAAATGATATATGACATTATTAGATGTTCTAGAAACTCTGAAACCCTTCTGGGACACTCATTGGATTTACATATCAAACACGGGTTCATTATGAATGCATGTGGGTTATAGTAACGAGAGCACACAATGCGTTTATTTGGGGGAAATTGCTGCGCCTCACCCTCTGCCAGACGCTCCTTCCAGCTCTGCGCTGCAGAGGTAAAGAACTCGTTGTTTAGTGCCGAGCTGCTCAGTTTCATTAAGCCGTCTGGACCAGCCTGCAAGAAACCAGAGCCCGAGTCACACCCAAGTGTAAGTTCTGATCCACTCTGCCCCTCTATGCTGCAATATAACACAGCAACGCAGAAGAAAACGCAGACAGTAAAACATCACTGGTGGATTCAATACCCGCTGCTCAACACACCCCACGAGGAGACAACATATCAAGTCACAGCGAAGTCTTCAACTCCAAAGAGACACCTCCATATATTCTGGGTATCAGTCACATTTAAGCTTTCAAGTGGTCTCAGCAGGAAAATCTATGCCTGAGACGGAGAAACACAGTTTAAATCCCAGTGATCGTTCTCGTGTCTACAACAGAATGATCTCCGCGCCTCAAGCGTCAAGCGTTGTAAGGATTCATTGTGCCTACGCAAGTCACTGGTGAACCTAACAAAGCTTCTCGCTCAACCAATTGTATGAAACGCAAGTAGTTACACTATGCCTACACAATTCTAGTAACTGCACTGTAGGTAATTCGATCTATATAAGAAATATTATTTCAGTGGATCACTTGACTAGGCCAATACATTCCTGCAGACCCAATAATATATAATAGCTGAAGACATCTTCCTATTAAAGTAATGTGCAAGTATCTGTTCATGGAGAATATGTCACTACTATTCATAATAAAGGTACAGGGGAGTTCGATGTGGAAGTTTTTGGCAGGAACACTGTGTTTGGACGAGACCATTTTATCCTTAATGAGCAACACTTCACTAAGGTCTCGTGCTGCGAATAGCAGAAAGTGGTTTCTGGAAGCAGCCCTCCGACGAGTGAAGGTGACCCCCAATGATTGAGCGGTGGCTCCCACCTGTCTGTCCACCTCTGGCAGCAGCAGGAGCAGTCTTTGCTGACACTCCCCGGGCAGCAGTGAGAACGTGTGCTTGTTGATCAGAGCGCGCAGGTTGGTGTTCACCAGGATGGACTCCGGCGTCTCCACGTCGATTTCTGCACATTTCGTCCTTTTCAGATGTCCTACAAACGAAGGAGAAGTGCATCTGATGTACACAGTATACGCAGAGCATCCCAGGAAAACGCGGTAGGTGCAAACCGTTAGAGGGGGGAAAAGAGAGGTTATTAATGGACCAATTTATATTGGAAAAAAAAAATGTTTATTAAGGGGAAGGAATGAAGATGGAACTTGTATAAACCGTTACATACCAACATAAATCAATTAAAATAAATATCCTGAGGCGTTCTTCTGTACACGGAGATAATTACCAACACCGCGCTGTCTGCTTCGTACCTTCCGTTCGTTAGAAAAGAGCGCGGAAAGCAGAAAAGCTAGTCGTGACTCATTTTACCCATTTTAATATATGAACCCATTTCGTGCAGGAGGGTCCTTACTGATCATGTGATCGCTTGTGAGTGATCACATAATCCTGCGTTCTTTCCGGTGACGTTGGCAGAGGTGTAGGGTCCTTCCCTCCTGTGCAGATCACGGTTGTAGCGCTGATTGCGCTCTACCCCTGGAAGAGGAGCATGGTGCCATGCCGCACAGGGTACTGGCCCTACAGATGAACACGGTACATCCATAGGGGCCCTAAAGGGATTAACTGATCTTGGAAGAACAGAGAAAGGCGAGGATGAAATCTAGCAGGCCAGGAAACATAGCTCATCTAGTGTTTCACAAGGCTGCAAAACAGTGCTTGTTCTGGATATTTGTGTGTATAAGAGTCTGGATATTCTGTAATTACTACTGATAAGCTCACTGTGGGCTGCTCTATGCTCTATATCAGCGTTTCCCAAGTCCAGTCCTCGGGGGCCACTAACAGTGCAGGTTCTAAGTACACCCCTGCTTGATCACGTGGTTCAGAGAAAATGATTGTCTCACCTGTGCGGATGGGAGGACAGCCTTACACCTGCACTGCTAGTGTTCCTTCCGGACCGGTGCTGGGAACCTGTGCTGGTGACAGCAGAATGCAGGACTTGCACATGTACACACGTGGGGTGGTCAGGTAACCCAATGATAAGGAACATATTGTAAGGTGGTCCCACAGAGAAGGAGGATAAGGGGTGAAAGGGTGTGTGATGTTCAATACAAAAACAAGGTCTGACGCCTCTGGGTATTTATGGAATCAGCGGTGTTGCAATGTGCAGCAGACCCCTCTGGGTTTAGGGTTGTTAGGTGTTATTAGGTAAGATTTGCCAGGTTATGTAAGATCATTCCTGGTTGCATTTTGGGGGTTTTAATTTATACAGCATTGGCTTACCTTTAACGAAAGTAATTACCTACGCTGCCGGTCGATCTGTTCTCCTGTGATCGATTGTCAAAGATCAGGGTCCCTAGTCCACATTGTGGCTGACTATCATCTATTCTGCAGTCAGTGGAACGCAACAACTACAATATAACCTTATTACTAAGGGTAACACATTGTGGCTGAGCTGGAAGCTGTAACAAAAGGCAGTCTCCTGCTGGGAACACTGTACGAGGTCTGTTTGTGATCAAAGCTGATGCACTGCTCAGGAGAGGGCAGGGCTCAAAGAGGTGTGTGTGCCAGAGGCCGCTGTAGCTACCCAACAGAGGCCGGGCACATTAAAGATGACAATGTGTGTTAGCAAACAGGGGGGGGGGGGGGGGATGCAGTAAGTAGTATCAATCTTAATCTAGTAGAACTGATTTGTAAAAACATAGGATTAATGTCTGTATTGCTCTTTAAGCACCAGTCACCCTAAAAGAAGATCGCCATGGACATTACCATGACAGATGCTTATGCCATTATGTACAATGTTTCCATGGTAACTGTTAGACGCCACAGGAATGTGGTGTCCTTATGCCGGCTAGTGGCCGTCATGGGTACTTCGTGGTGATATGATGTGAATGTGTTTTTGATCCATTTGATAGTTAAATGACCTACTAAAGTGTGCGGCAAACACCGGAAACGTTGCGGTTTCTTTCTAGCACTGATATTATTGGATAAAATGCTCACGTGAGCGTTTGAATTGCATTCTTGGCGTACGCGACTTTGTCCTTCACGGCTCGCCGCATGTCCCAGAATCTGTATATTCTAATGGATGTCTGATAAGTAAAGGTGAGCTCAAGAAATCTACTAGGATTTACTCCCAACACCTTTACATATCGTCCAAACATCCAGTGGAGAAGGGTGTCTGTTGGGTACATGTGTTGCGTTCCTGCACTCGTTCCCTCTGAACGCCTCTGGAGGAAATCTCGCACTCCCGCAGACTTCCTTCACTACAAGTGTATCCTATCCGGTTTCAACTCTGCCCTCTCTCAGGCTAAACAAACCTACTTTACTTAAGTAATCAACACGCACAAGTCTAACCCACACCGACTCTTCTCTGTCTTTGACTCCCTACTCAGACCACCATCTGCTACCTGTTTTTCTTCCTCCATATCACCTCAGGACTTTGCTGACTATTTGAGGGGAAAGGTGGAATCCAATCATCAGAACATCCCCTCTGTATCTTCCCCCATCCCACACAGCTTCCTAACTCTCCGCCTGCCTTCCTCAACTCTTTTTCTGCTGTCTCAGAGGAGGATGTGTCGCTGCTGATCTCCTCTTCTCCCTCTACCACTTGCCCTCTTGACCCCATTCCCTCCCATCTCCTAAAACATCTTCTCCTACTATAATCCCAACGCTCACACAGATTTTCCACTTCTCCCTCTACTCTGGTACCTTTCCCTCCTCCTTCAAACATGCAACTGCAGCCAGGTACCTCCTGGACTACTAATTCCCTGCCCAACACGTAAGCCCTGGTATCAGCGCAGGCAGTGTTAGGGTGAAAGCTACACCCTGCTGCAGTAAACAGCTCCCTTGAGTGACAGGGGGTCGCCTAAGGCCTAGGCACTGCCCTCACCGGGGCCAAGACCTGGAGCCCCTCCCCTGGTAACAAAAACGGACTGTAGCTTTAAATTCAGTTGTTCTAAGTTCTTCACTCTCACCTCCTGGGAGTCGGGTGTGTGTGTGTGTCCTATCCTCTTCCCTCAGGGCGAGTGGGATGTTATTCTATCCTGGACCAGGGACCTGGTGTCAGGCCTTCCCTCCCTCAAGGGAGTTGGAGCAGCTACCCCATACTCCACCAGGGAGTGTGGGAGACAAGGATAGACTCCTAGGGCCTCAAGCCCCTGGGGTTGATTCCAGGGACACAGAGAAGAGAATGTGCTCTAAGGAATGCTGTGATGGAGTGTGTTCAATAAAGATCAAGTTCTGTTTTTACTCCTGCCTGAGGCTGCAGTCTTTCAAGGGGGAGGGAAAAAAGTTTTCCGCAGGTACTGCACCTATCTGCGATAGGCCCTGTGGGAATGGAGGCGCTGTACCAGAGGAGATGAGAGCTACTGATCCCAAAAGCCTGTCCTGTTCATCCCCAAATAACATCAGCGGAAGCTCAGGCCCTTCTGTAAACATGCAGGTGAGCACCACAGCACCAGGTAGCAGTGAATCTCCCTTAGGGTGGGGGAACACCGGTTACACAACAGTTATACCATTACTCAAAAACAGCAAGCTTGACCCTAACTGTCTTTCTAACTATCGACCTGTCTCCCTTAAAGGCCTTTTGCCATTAAACTCCTTGAACGCCTGGTATTCTCTGACTTGCTCCATTTTCCCACCTCTTATTCTCTCCTAAACCCTCTACAATCTGGCTTCCGCACTGCTCACTCCACTGAAACAGCCCTCACTAAAATAACTAATGACATCCATGCTGCCAAAGACAAAGGTCACTACACTCTGCTATTACTCGACCCCTCTGCAGCATTTGATACCGAGCACCACCCTCTTTTCCTTCACATGGAGTCAGAAAGGAATTTATTTTTCCCCTTATGAGATATCATTGGATGAAAAAACACTCTGGTTTTTTGTTTGCCTTCCTCTGGATCACACAAAAATACAGTTATCGCTCAGTACCAAGAACAATCAATCAAGTATAAGGCTCCAGGTGCGTAGGGAGGAGATAAAGCAAAAACACAAATGGCGAACAGAATCACCCAGGTCCCTATTGGCACGCACTCATGATGCACAAGTATAATTAACAAGGATACATATCCATTAATTTAAACCAAAAATCCCACTACCCCAATGAGGGTATATCAACAATAACAGACAGACAGTCTGTATAAAAACAGAAAATAACAAAACTTTAATGCTGGGAGATAGTCACGCCGAAACAAGTGTAAGTATGTACAGGTAAGTTAAAAAAGGAATAACAATGATCCCCTGAGGGGGGTGTATCAGGTGGACTAACTTTTCACTACTAACTTTCCACCAGACACCCCCCCCCTCAGGGGATCATTGTTATTCCCTTTTTAATTCACATGTACATACTTACGCTTGTTTCGGCGTGACTATCTGTCAGCATTAAAGTTTTGTTATTTTCTGTTTTTATACAGACCGCCTGTCTGTTATTGTTGATATACCCTCATTGGGGCAGTGGGATTTTTGGTTTAAATTAATGGATATGCATCCTTGTTATTTATACTTGTGCATCATGAGTGCGTGCCAATAGGGACCTGGGTGATTCTGTTCGCCATTTGTGTTTTTGCTTCCTCTGGATCAATAAGTAAGTATAGATATAGGATAAAGTATCTGTTGTCTAAATTTAGCATAGGTTGAACTTGATGGACCTACGTCTTTTTTCAACCTCACCTACTATGCAACTATGTAACATTCTCCATACTCTTGGTATCCGTAACAAAGCTCTATCCTGGATTTCCTCTTACATCACCCATCGTACTTTGAGTGTCCCGTTTGCCAAACCTCCACCTCCTCTGTCGATCTCTCTGTGGGGGAACCCCAGGGGTCCGACCTGGGACCTCTACTCTTTTCACACTCTCGCTAGGTGGCCTTATCACATCTCTTAGGTTCAAATATCTATGCTGATGACACATACATTTACTTTTCAAGCCCTGACCTTACACCTGGTGTACAGACCAAAGTTTCTGAATGTCTCAGCAAGATCATCCTAGATGGCCCTCTGCCATCTCAAACTTAACATGGAGCGCCTCATATTTCTTCCCGAACCTGGTCCTACTACCTCCTTCTACATTACTGTTGGAAGCACTATCAAACACCCAGTAGGGGTCCCATTGGACTCCTCCCTCACATTCAAAATGTAGCTAAAATCTGTTATTTTTTCCTTCGCAATATTACAAAGATACGCCCTTTCCTCTGTTGCCCTACTGCTAAAACTCTGACTCAGGTCCTCATTCTCTCCCGTCTCGACTACTGTAACCTCCTGCTGTCCGGCCTCCCTGCCTCTCACCTGTCTCCCCTACAATTTATTCTAAACGCTGCTGCCAGAATCACTCTACTCTCTTTAAAATCTGTCTCAGCGTCTCCCCTGCTGAAATCCCTCTCCTGGCTTCCTATCAAATCCCGGATCACACACTATTCTTCTCACTTTTAAAGCTTTCCCCTCTTCTGCCCCTCCTTACATCTCAGCCCTAATTTCTCGTTACAAAACATCCCGACTCTTGTGTTCTGCTCAAGGATGTCTTCTCTCTACCCCTTTTGTATCTAAAGCCCTCTCCCGCCTTAAACCTTTCTCACTGACTGCCCCACACCTCTGGAATGCCCTTCCCCTCAATACCTGACTAGCACCCTCTCTATCCTCCTTTAAGACCAATTTTAAAATCTACCTCCTTAACGAGGCATGTGGGTAGCTCCGTCACTGATACCATACACTTTATACATCGACCATAGCGCCCTGCAGACGTACTTACCAGAATTCCCTCCTACGGTCTCTGTACGTTCTTCTTATTTACCAATTAGATTGTAAGCTCTTCAGGGCAGGAACTCCTTTTGCTAATGTTACTTTTATGTCTGAAGTGCTTATTCCCATTATGTGTTATTTGTATTATTTGTTATTTCCATTATAATCTCACGTATATTACTGCCGTGAAGAGCCATGTACATTAATGGCGCTATATAAAAATATACATACAATGCATGGCTCCTCTGGCCATTATCAGGTATCATAGAAGAGCAGACACACACTCCAACAGCACAGAGTATTATATGATACTCTTCCATCAGCAATAAATACTCCCCTGTAATACTGTCGTGGGAGATGCCTCTGCTGCTCTGTTACCCCTCGGGGGCAGATTTTTCCATCTGGTCTGAGCGCACCTCTTCCTTGGTACTGCTTGCTGGAGCGCTCATTTCCCTCTATTTGCAGCTTATTCAGGTAGGTAATTGGGTGCGTGACACTTACTAGCTTGGAGCCTGTCCGACCTCTGCAGCGCTTTCTTCCCCAGTCCTTGCAGAGAGTCGTTTGCTTTGGCGACTGAAGAGGAGTCGGCACGTAGGATTTGCGGGTGGCTGGACTGTCCCTCTGTCCGCTTCACTTCACAGACTACAACAAAACCAAACGAAATAAAAATATATCCAAGTATCTCACAAAAAGAAGTAATGCCCAGTGTGACTAGCAGAAAGAACCAGACGAATGCGTCTTCTTCTTCCTAACCTATAATAATACGTGTTACATTTCTTTTACATCCCCTGTAATAGCACTGTGCTGTGGAACATTATATATAAATGACAGTACTGTAATAACAATGACATATTACACCTTAGGATCAGCATTACAGGCTTGAAGCCTGAGGAAGGGGCCAGGGGGCTTTGAAACGTTGTAGACATTGTAGACCAGTGTGTTTCTGTCTGCACACTAAGGCCTCAGACATGGTCAGCGCTTATGCGCTGACCTGTGCTGCTGCTCGGGACTGAGCCCCTGCAGCCGCAATGAGAGCGGCTTTAGCAGGGGCTCGCGCACGCTTCCGCACGCTTGGGGAAGCGTGTGTCTGATGGAGGTTTGAAATTTGGCGCTCGCCTGAGCGCAGGGCCGGTCACGTGAGCGGTTCGCCCAATGAGGGCAAACCAGCTCCGTGACGTCACTGTCCCGCCCCCGGCACGCCCACGGACAGCACGCTGTGTAAGGCCAGGGAAAGCACCGCTTTCCCTGAGCCTCAGCGCGCCTCCGCACTGATAAAGGCACTATGTCCCAGGCCTTACTTGTGTACACATTTGTTTGTTGTGTACATTAAAGTAACAATTTTTTTGCTACATTTGCTAGGAGTATGTGAGTTTTTCATATGTTTCTATACCGCGAGTGCTGATCTTATGGTGTAATATATCGTGTGTGCCCAGCGGTATGGACACAGGATCATAGCACCGTGCCTGCAGGATGCAGCGTACTGAGGACTGGCGGAGTGCGAGCTCTGTTTGTTTATTTTCAGTAATAACAATGAGAACATGAGCATACTAAGAAATTACTGAGGGCGCTACGAACTGCTGGGGATGATTAATATCACAATGGTAGAGAGCTGTGCACTATGTATATGGAAAAGAAAGAATAACACCCGCTTTAGCCACTATTGTAAAACAACATTGGGAGGAGAAGTGTGTTTTATAACTTTCTAATACATATTTTATTTCCCCCCCTGCTGCTGCTGCATGATATCATCCCCCGCCACACATGGAGGTTGTGTGTCTCCTTTACACATCATTACTGCTTGTCTAACAGCTCAGTGAATCCCCTGGTCCCAGGGATATTTCAGATGAAACATTTCCCAGCACAGGATTTAATCAGAAACGGTTGCGGGTAACTTCCTTGCCTAAGAGCGATCATGTGACCATGACATCAGCAGGCCGTGGAACCCGGAGTCCCTGCATGCGGACTAACCATTCTACGGTACGTACTGTGGGCTGGGGCGGGTTTTGGGGGTGGCGCGCTGCTCGCTGCCTTCACGGTCTTTAGCAGAATGTGCTGGCTGGAGGGGACAGGCATGCCGACCCGTCGCTGCTGCTTCTTCCTCTGCTGCTGCTGCTTTAGGGCCTGCGAACAGCGGGATGAGACACAAATAGTCTATGATGTGTTTGCAGAGGGTGCAAGCTCATTTCAGCATATTACTAACTGCACCTTGGGTGGAGGCCCACCCAAAAGCTTCGCTTGCAACGTCTAAGGCAGTGGTGGTCAAATCCAGTCCACAAGACCCCCAACAGGTCAGGTTTTAAGGATATCCCAGCTTCAGCACAGGTGTTGAGTCACCTGTGCTGAAACTGGGATATCCTTAAAACCTGACCTGTTGGGGCATCTAGAAGACTGCAGTTGAGCCCCCTGTTCTACGGAAGTAATTCCACTTACAAACGCGAAGAGAAAACACTCAGAAATGTAACAATGTCTGTGTAATAATAATGGTTTCATAATCATAAATCCCCGTGAACCTTTGTTTGGCCTTTCAATGTATTGCAGACCACGCTGGCAGAAAGGGGTTAATTAGCCCGGGAAATTTAGGCTTCAATGCTTCCCTGTGAAAAACAAAACAGCAAATATCGCAGAATATCATAACCATACGGAACATAAATATTTCCACACAGTAAATAACGATTGCAGGATTACACGAGGAAGTAAGAGTGAAAAGGGGGAAATACAGGCGCATAGTATTTTTTCGGCTAGCAAGGGCTACCTAGGCAAACATAAGGCAGGATAACAGCACCATCTCACACCCGCGCTGATATTTAAAATCCTCTTCCTACGTCCATGCTATCTTCATTTTGCTTTTTATGCATCTTTTGGTGGATTTCGGTGCTGTGGAAGCAGCCACAACTCTGGAGAAAATATCCGTTCCTTTCTCTTTATTGGGAACTTATCTGGTATAAGGCCAGGCCTTCAGGAATATGCTGGGGTGCCTTAAAAGATGTTGGGTAGATCATATCTACTGAAAGGATATCAGATAGTATAAAGCAGCAGGGGCACTCAACAAGAACAGTACCAATGAAGAGGAAGCTGCTAACATCAGAGGCACAATGTTTCTGTAAACACAATGTTTCTGTGCCAAATTAACACAAGGCACCAACATTCCTCTCTCTGATAGCCGGGAGGAATGCACACACCCCAACTTCCACCAGCTTTCCAATGCCGAGGTTCTCACGGCTGCTCACAGCACTCAAACCCTGACCGTAAATGAAATAGGAAGAGGAATTTAGTCAACTCTAAATCTTTTTGTTGCATATGAATGAATTAAAAACACGATCCCAGAAATAAATATATTTTTTAATTGCTTATTTAAAAGTTTAAAATGGGGTATAACATTATAAACAACCCAAATGTACAGATATCACCCCTATTAACGTGGAATAACGCAAGAAATGATGTGGTACATATTGCGCGCATTAATAGTGCTCACGCTAAATCTATTGCTGCAGGTTCTGGAAGCCATATTGATCCTGGAGAGATGGAGATTCAATGTAGGTTGTGGTATTTTTGAAGGTACTTGTACACTTCAAGAAGACGTTTAATGTGTCGGTAACTCCGGTCACCATCATTTCATCATTGGTCCCTTGGAAGATATCACAGAAGGTTCGGTAAACAAACCAAATAAGATACATATTGTCTTGATACACGAGTACAGAGTCAAGTCGATAAACTTAAGGTTAAAGGAGACGGGAAAAGGGGTTTTAAGCAGCAACTGTAATGTCATTATTTAGCTGAGTGACTCACTCAACATGCGGTGACGTGCCATGGAAGTGTGAAGCAAGAGAACTTTTGAAGAATGTTGAAAAACAGCTTAAAAAAACCCAGAATGAAAACATAGAATATTTGTTTTACTCTAAAATGTAATTAAACCAAACGGTTATTTATCATATCGCTTACATGGAATACCATGCACTTTATTTTACAAGTTAGGGGTGTCATAGTGCAAGAAAAGGTGGAGAACGGCTGACTTGGGGAACAGTAGGACAGTGGCATGTTGCTAATGGCCCTGCATGGTAAGTGGCCCTAAGGAAATATGTTACAAGGAGAAGAACAGCTAATGGTTTAAGCAGACAAACAATACTGGAACAAATCTTAAAGTAGAATAAAAAGTACTTGGGGATAATTTAAACCAGTTACATAGTATTCATTGTTTTGAATAGACCTCTTTACACATTAAAGATTAAGGGATGCACGGAAATGCTGAAATACGAAGTTATTTTTCCATGGCTATAATATGCCAGTTTCCTCTTCATCAGGGTGACAGAAGTTGGACTATGCTGTCCCCAAGTATGCAGAGATAGAGAATCTGTTTGCCACTTGTATATAACCTAATTTAATTCCTATATTAATCTAGGTCAGAAATAAAAATATGGTGTGTAAAAACATACGTCGTGCCACAAAAAGAAAATCAAAGACTCATACGGGGGAGAATTCTTCTGCGCTTCTGCAAACAATGCTTTAGGTTTAATGAAAAGTACAATATTGATTGTTCCTTACACCTGAAGAAGGCCCTATAATGGATGGACCGGTATGTCTGAAGAAGGCCCTATAATGGATGGGCCGGTATGTCTGAAGAAGGCCCTATAATGGATGGGCCGGTATGTCTGAAGAAGGCCCTATAATGGTATGGACCTGGTCTGTCTGAAGAAGGCCCTATAAAGGATGGGCCGGTATGTTCTGAAGAAGGCCCTATAATGGATGGACCGGATGTCTGAAGAAGGCCTATAATGGAGTGGGCCGGCCCTATAATGTGATGGGCCGGTAGAGCTGAAGAAGGACCTAATGGATGGACCGGTATGTCTGAACAAGGCCCTATAATGGAGGGCCGGTATGTCTAAAGAAGGCCCTATAATGGGTGGACCGGTAGTCTGAAGAAGGCCCTATAATGATGGCCAGTACGTCTGAAGAAGGCCTATAATGGATGGCCGGTTGGATGATGAAGAAGGCTATGAATGGCTGGGCCGGATGTCTGAAGAAAGGCCCTATAATGGATGGGCCGGTATGTCTGAAGAAGGCCCTATAATGGATGGACCGGTATATCTGAAGAAGGCACTACAATGGATGGGCCGGTATGTCTGAACAAGGCCCTATAATGGATGGGCCGGTATGTCTGAAGAAGGCCCTATAATGGATGGATCGGTATGTCTGAAGAAGGCCCTATAATGGATGGACCGGTATGTCTGAAGAAGGCCCTATAATGGATGGGCGGTATGTCTGAAGAAGGCCCTATAATGGATGGGCCAGTACGTCTGAAGAGCGCCTATAATGGATGGCATCGGTATGGTATGATGAAAGAAGGCCTATAATGGATGGGCCGGGATGTCTTGAAGAAGGCCCCATAATGGATGGGGCGGTATGTCTGAAGAAGGCCCTATAATGGATGGGACCGGTATATGTCTGAAGAGGCCTATAATGGATGGGCCCGGGTATGTCCTGAAAAGGCCCTATGAATGGATGGGCCGGATAGTCGAAAGCCATATATGGATGGATCGGTATGTTGAAGAGGCCCTATAAGGATGGGACCGGTATGTCTGAAGAAGGCCCTATAATGGAGGGCCGGATAGTCTGAAGAAGGCCCTAAATGATGGGTGGCCGATGTCTGAAGAAGGCCACTATAAGGATGGGCCGGTATGTCTGACGAAGGCCCTATAAGGATGGGCCGGTATGTCTGAAGAAGGCCCTATAATGGATGGGCCGGTATGTCTGAAGAAGGCCCTATAATGGATGGGCCGGTATGTCTGAAGAAGGCCCTATAATGGATGGGCCGGTATGTCTGAAGAAGGCCCTATAATTGATGGGCCGGTATGTCTGAAGAAGGCCCTATAATGGATGGGCCGATATGTCTGAAGAAGGCCCTATAATGGATGGGCCGGTATGTCTGAAGAAGCCCTATAATGGATGGACCAGTGAATAAGGCCCTATAATAGATTTATTTATTTATAAAATGTTTTACCAGGAAGTAATACATTGAGAGTTTCCTCTCGTTTTCATGTATGTCCTGGGCACTGAGTTATGATGACAGATACATGGCTACAAATACATAGTTACATTAAGTGAACAGGGTTATACATTATATAAAAGACCTTGCACGCACAGTTAAAGATAATGTATATTATTGGTTTATGTAGCAGTTACAGACCAGGTTAAAATGTGAGACAGCCTTAGTTTTGAAAGAACTTAAACTGGTGGTGTATGTGAGAGTCTCCGGTAGGTTGTTCCAGTTTTGGGGTGCACGGTAAGAGAAGGGAGAACGGCCGGATACTTTGTTGAGCCTTGGGACCATGAACAGTCTTTTGGAGTCTGATCTCAGGTGATAAGTGCTGCATGTGGTAGGGGTGAGGAGCTTGTTCAGATAGATGGGTAGCTTGCCCAGAAAGTATTTGAAGGCAAGACAGGAAAGGTGAACTTTGCGCCTAGACTCAAGTGATGACTAATCTAGTTCTTTGAGCATTTCGCAGTGATGTGTGTTGTATTTGCATTGGATAACAAAACGGCATATTGAGAATGGACCAGTGCGTCGGAAAAAGGCACTATTATGGATGGACTAGTACAAATGTCTATGTTGGCAAAAAATCTGTGGTTATCTGGTCCTCAAAAGCATATGAACCAGTTTTGACAAAACATGGCACAACCAAAAATTCACTCCTTGACTTGTCAGATGCCACATATCCTGCCAGCACATTACTGTATTTAATGAGACGGAATACTAAACATACTGTATGCATTTCTCTGTGTTTATTAAAGGAACCTCAGGCCCACCTAGCACAGGTATACATGGAACATAGGCTGCAGAGAAAGTGGAAATAAGACACAGGCTGCTTGGAAGTAGTACACACTATTGACTTAGATTGTAAGCTCTTTGGGGCAGGGCCTCCTTTTCCGAATGTTACTTTTATGTATGAAGCACTTATTCTTATTATGTCCTGTGTATTACTGCTGTAAAGTGCTGTGTACATGGGCAGCACCATCTCAATAAAGCTATACATACATACAATCTATACCAATCCCTAGAGCCCGCAATCCGACACAAAGCATCCCATATTTCTCTGGCAGTAAAAGGGTTAAACCAGCATTGCCGGGTTCAGGGGAGAATGACCATAACCACCAAGAGAGATTATATATACACTGCTAAGCACTGCAGATGCTCACATAATGGGATCGTTATGTATAGCCATGTTATAACAGAGAAATCAAATATATTAAAGAGGTGCCCCCTCAAATAAGACCAGTAGTAGAAACACACTATTAAGTGTTAATGCCATCAGTTACTGGTGGAATCTGTATATACCAAGGTATACACATGTGACCCCAAGGCTTATAGTCACACATACTGTAGGACACAAATGTCCCTAGCTTTTAAAAGACTCTCTGAGTCACAAAGATGGAAGTGCAGCTTCTATAGGTGGTACGTGCTCAATGACCTCTTTATCGCAATACGTAACGTCATGTTTTTTGTATGTTGCGCAGATTTTCGCAATTTAGAAATGTAAGTGAATAAAGATATTTGTGAAATAAAAAAGCGTTCTTGAAATATTTTTTTTTAAGGGGTGCGATATAAACTCAAGTTTATCAGAGTTTAGAGAATTTCCGACATAGAATTCATAAACAAAGCACAAATACGTCCAATGGTACAGATACAGACTTTATTTTATAAAAAGTGATACTATTTATTTCAAATGTTTTCCAGCGCGCTGCTCGCCAAGAAATTCCGTACTAGAGCGCGTCAGAACGTCGGGAGGAAACCCACCCCAGACCTACAACCCGGACCTACCGAAAACATATAGGGGAACGACGGGAAAGACCAACCAAGGGTGGGAAACACGCATGGGAACAGGAAAGATGGCTGCCAGGGTATTAGGGTCTGTTTGCCATGTTTTGTTTAAAAAAAATGACGTTTTTAATTTCTTCCTGAATTCTTAAAGCCGCAGGGAGCTTATTCCTTATTCTTGGGGCAGGTCCCTAAAAGAGCTCTCCCTCCAGCTTCCTTAAACTGAGGCTCAGTCAGTTATGGGGCAATGGCAGATCCAAGGGCCCAATTGGGGGTGTTACTGAATAGGCAGTTCTGAAGGTGGGGGGTGGGAGGAGGGGGAGCTAGTCAATGGATAGCCTTTAAAGTAAGGGTCAAGATCTTAAAACCCTCTGCTCCCCCGGGTGACAGTGCTGATCTTGTACTACAGGCGAGTGTGAGTGTGTGTGTGTGTGTACTCACATGTGCAATGCTTCACAATGATTTACCAACTGACACCTTTGCTATTATTTCATACACACAATCCTTTGTATTTGTGTTACAATAATAGTGTACAGTATGTATGTTGACAAAAATGAGTAGTTATAAAATGTTGTAATCCTATAATATTTTTCATGTTCTTACTGGAGGAACCCGGAGTGCCTGGAAGTGTATACAGTACACCTTGTCTGGGGGTGGCTATGATTTATTTGTACAATTTGCACATCCTCTTAGTACAAGGCTCCCAAAACGCCCCTGTAATGTTCAGCTTAAGTGGCAGTAAATGGAGTAACTTGTTATAGTTATTTTTATCACCTCTAAAATAAACTTGGTGCATTGTAAAACAACACCGAGTCTCTGAGTGTACACGTCAAGCTTCCCATAGCTATTTCTACTGGAAACAAACCTGCACTGAAGCAGGGACTGATTGAGCCGCCGGTGCTGAAGCAGGGTTATCCTAAAAACCTGACCTGTTGGTGGGGTGGGGAACTGGAGTTGAGCACCCCTGCTTTAGCTCAATTACTATACAACATGAGAATGGGTGGGGGTTGGTACATTGGTGTTTAGAGGGAATAATAACCGCAAGCTGTAATAGATAGGGGGGCTTATATTTAGGGATCAGGTCCCTAGAAGTTTCAAGCTCTCTAGATGCTCAAAATAACACTGAGTTTGTCTTTGAGGACACACACTGCAGTTTTATTACCCTGTTGCGCCCTCTGGTGGCGATAGACTAATATAATAAGTCTTGCATACGGCTTCTGTACTGTAGCTACTGTATACAACATTCTCCTCCCCCCCGGATGGATAAATCCCCGTCACAAACCCCTTACAATCTAATTGCTGTTTCCTGAGGCAGCGGGAGGTGAAGCGACTTGTACAAGGAGCTGAATTGGAAGTCCAAACAGGATCACCCACCTCAAAGCCAGTGCATTAGCGCTAGGTCCTTCCTTCCCCAATGTCAGCCATTGTACCCCTCATTGCAAAAGAAATGGATAGCAAATCCTTGTACATAACATAGGGATTACCCCGCGGCTCTGCTAACTTCTTCCGTGTCTCCGCACTGGATCGGGGCTATAGCAGCTTACTGAACGCAGGCTTGTGTGCTTACCATAAAGATATTACAAGTTAAAGTATACAGGCAGTCCTCGGTTATCCGACGCAATGCGTTACTCAACATGGCGTCGGATAGCGAAACGTTGTAAAGCGAAACCCGTTTTCCCATAGGAACACTGTTTAAATGAAACGTTCCGTTCCTGAAGGCATTTTTAATGCTAAAATACACAAAATATTTTACTCAAACAATAAGATTATGCTGCACACACATACATTATGATGTAAAGATTCTATTTATTGAATCCAGAACTGTATAATAAAACTGTTAGACATGTTTAAAGGCATAAATATACCACTAAACCTTCACACAGACTGATCTGGATGATTTCCCTGACTGCAGCCTTCTGATTGACATAATGTTGCAACTTTGCAAAGCGTCGGATAAGCCATTTTGGCGTCGTAAAACCGGCCATAGGGATGCATTGGACAGCGTCGGAAAAGCCATTCGTCGTAAAGCGAAGCGGCGTAAAGCGAGGACTTACTGTATGTAAAAATACCTACTGCACCATCTACGGTTTAAAAAAGAAACTGTTAATCAGCCACCTTTGACCTGTTAAACATGCCGCCGGTGAAGGTGCTGAGGTCCCGGTGCTCCGCAGAATGCATTATAAAAACAAACAAATGGCTGCACTTCAGCTGCACACAACTCCGCCATATGCTTTATAGCAGGGGGCCCAACTCCTGTCCTCAAGCGCCGCCAACAGGTTAGGTTTTCTGGATATCCCTGCTTCAGCACAGCTGGCACAGAGGCTGTCAAAGATTGAGCAGCCTGTGCTGAAGCACAGGACTGAAGCAGGGACTGACAGCCACCTTTGCTGAAGCAGGGATATCCTTAAAACCTGACCTGTTGGGGGGGCTTGAGGACTGAAGTCAAGCCCCCCTGCATCAGCGTATAAGCCCGAGATTATAGAGCCGGCGGCGCGGCCTTTGCATCTAAAACAAATTATTTTGTCGCCCGTGGATAGTTGCTCCGTCGCACTTCCGCGGGGTCACAATGCACCGCGTCATTGGACACCAGCTATTTGATTTAATGGCGCGCGTTGTTGCGTGCGCTGCCACCGGCACTATAAAGCGTGAGCTAAGTGTCTGTGAGCTGTGGCTGCTTTTCCTACTCTAATTAGCTGGCCATGGTGCTGAAAGTACACGGGACCCTTCAATACCATGAAATGAAAACAGGCAAATGTAAGAGAGGATCCGTAAGGCCTCCCATTCACTTCTGTGCAACGCAGACCCTACAATGGGTCCCCTGCATGCTTCAGAGGTACCACCCGTGACTGGGAGAATGCAGGAGCTGGGCTATCCTCAAATAACCATTCTTTACAGCAGGGAGGGCAGGTTTCTAGGATCTCTCTGTTTCAGCACATGTGGCTCACTCAGTGGCTCACTCATTAGCCCTCATCTGGTACCCTTTCTCCAGCCCGGTTTCCTTTGATTGCTGCACAGACGCAGCTCCTTGCATCACGTGAACTCCCTCTGCGCTCCCCGGGAGGTCACGCCATGGTCATGCCTGTGCATGGGAACCGCTGACCGAGAACCGCTATCACGAGTCTTGCAGAGGCGAGGCTGCTAGCGGGTAATTAGAGGAGTGTGAGGATTGAAGGAGAAAGGGAGAGGGGCAAGGCTGCAGGGGGTGACTAGTAATGGGAGGGGGAGGGATGCAACGGGGCAATGGGAGGAGTGACACTGGTAATGGGAGGGATGCAATGGGGGCAATGGGAAGGAGTGACACACTGTTTAGGAGTATTGGGAATGAATGGGGGCAATGGGAGGAGTGACACTAGTAATGGGAGGGGGAGGGATGCAATGGGGGCAATGGGAGGAGTGACACTAGTAATGGGAGGGATGCAACGGGGCAATGGGAGGAGTGACACTGGTAATGGGAGGGATGCAATGGGGGCAATGGGGAGAGGAGTGACACTGGTAATGGGAGGGGACTGGGCAACGGGGGCGCACTGGGACTGAGTGACCACTGGTAAGGGAGGGATGCAATGGGGGCTACGGGAGGGGTAGTGACACTGTAATGGGAGGGGGGGAGGGGGGGAGGGATGCAACGGGGCAATGGGAGGAGTGACACTGGTAATGGGAGGGATGCAATGGGGGCAATGGGAGGAGTGACACTGGTAATGGGAGGGATGCAATGGGTGGCAAATGGGTAGGAGTGCATGGTAATGGGAGGGGGATGCAATGGGGCAGATGGAGGAGTGACACTGGTATGGGAGGGATGCAAATGGGGGCAATGGGAGGAGTGACCAATAGTAATGGGAGGGGAGGGATGCAACGGGGGCATGGGGAGTCAGAGTGACACTGGTAATGGGAGGGAGCATGGGGGATAGGGGAGAGTGACACTGGTATGGGAGGGGGAGGGATGCAACGGGCAATGGGAGGAGTGACACTGGTAATGGGAGGGATGCAATGGGGGCAATAGGAGGAGTGACACTGGTAATGGGAGGGGGAGGGATGCAACGGGGCAATGGGAGGTGTGACAATGGTAATGGGAGGGGGGATGCAACGGGGGCAATGGGAGGGGGGATGCAACGGGGGCAATGGGAGGGGGTGAGACTGCAATAAGTACATTTTTACACACAAAGTTCTAGTAGCCATGTGGGTTCTGGGCTCACTGTGTGCTTGTTGCATGGTGATGCATTTTAATTGACCACTAATGGTGTTGTCATTGGACTATAAAATATAAATCACAGATTGCTACAGGCCTACTTATATAAACAAAAACATTTATTTATACATATGTAAATATGTGTACATTGAATGTCTGCCCTTTTTCTGTTAGGACTGGGTGTGTGTGCTTTCAGAACCAGTGCATGGGCCGAGCCCGGGAGAAGTAACACACCTAACTCCTGCACAGCATTACTAATACCGGGAGAAACACACCACAAGAGCAGAGACACAGCAGTCGAGAATGCAAGAAATGTATCGACCATTGGAGGGAAATATTAAAGATCTCTTTATCTGGCACTGAAAATGCATGGAGTTTATTTATTGGAGAGAATTGAACATGCATACTGTATATTTTGGATACATAACTGTCTGATAAACCCGGAAGTATGACATAGTAACATGTCGACATGGTGATAGGCTGCAGAAGTTGGAGACAGGATGTGAGTTAATCTAGAAGATGGAACCATGTTACCCGTATATACAAGTAAGGACACAGTAATACCTTCAGTGGCTAACTAGTGGTTAAAGAGTGCAAAGACTACCAAGGTCTCTTCTTCTGGCCAATGTTTACCTGAAACCCCCCAAATAATTGTATTAAACGCTGAAACTCCTCTGTGAAGGGCTGTTAAGGGTATAGTGACGCAAACTACATGCACTACCCGAATGTCCATGTGCGCTTCACAATAGTTATGTATTCCTATAGAAAAAGGGGCGTTTGGAATAAAATCTCCTGGTGGCAATGTTTCTGTTCTAAATGCAAAAGTATAGGGAGTTGGGGTACAGACAGAAGAAAGATGAGGGAGTAGGGGAGGGAACATCGTCAGATTATAATATCTACATGGGGTTGAGACTAATAAATCGATTAACCAGGGGAGAAAGGGGGAAGGAGGAAGGGGGGGAGAAAGGACCGCCTCCCCCTGTCCCTTTCTTTCTACAATATAAAGCGAGATGCGCTTTTTAGATGTCTAAGATCACTCTTGCAAAACCCAGTCGCCCTTCCACCCGATCCAGGGGTCCCCGACCGTTGTACATTATCATTAGGAAAAGCGGTTACATTCTCATACTGCAGAGCTTTCCAAATCTTGTCTTTAATGAATTAATATCAGGTATGGGTTTCCTCCAGGCGGCAGCTGTACAGCAGTGTGTGTCTGAGAAGATCTGGGAGACCAGAATATCTTCTCCTTTCCATGCAGTTCGATTGGGATTATTGAACAGAGAAGACCATTGTGACGGTAGGGGTGCTGGCATCACAAAACTGGGATGAAGCCCAGCTAGCTACCCCTAAATCTATGTAACTTGGCCACTTTTGTAAGGCTTATTTTGGCCAAATGTACTTTAAATATCTGGGGAAGAACAGGGAATGTGTAAATGTATCTCCATGTCTATAAGAATGTATTTCAAAGTCTGTATTTGTTATTCCCTGTAAATGCAATCCCACAGTTTAGTGAATCAACATTGTTCTGTGATGTGATTTGGGAGTCAGCCCTGTAAAGTGTTAATTGAATTAGGTGTACATTTGTATGGAGGGGACTCTGATTTAATCAGCTGAGGTTCCTGCAGAAACAATGGTTGGAAGCGTGGAGGTGTTACAGACATTTGGCGAGAAAGAGTGAACAATCAGGCATGGGGATGGGCTCTTAGCACACCCTCTGGCTGTTGTGGCACCAACCTAATCCATGCTCTGATTGCTCAGCAGCCCCCTCCCATGTAAAGGATAGCCACAGAGGGCTATATAAGGGGTGCTGATGATCAGAGAATGAGATCTACCTTCAGAGAGCATCTGAGAGCAAGAGAGGCTAACTCTGGGAAGGAGTGTGGAAATTCCCTCAGAGGACCATCAGAGAGACTAACAGTCATTCTGTGAAGGAGTTTGGATCTTGACAGTGACCAGCTGGAGAGATATCTCAGAGGGGCTGCTGTGTGTGATCAGCCCTCTGAGATCCTGGACGAGAAGCAGACAAGGCAAGCCTTCTTGAAGCAGCCCCCTGCACCTAGTGAGGATAGAGTCTACTCCCCAGGCCCCCAGTTGGTATTGTATCTTGTTTTGTCTGCTGGCGTGCCAGAATAAACCCCATTTTATTCAACAACTTTGTCCTGTCTGGTGCTAGTGATCCCGGTGGTTTTGGTGTAAAAGTACTGGTCTCCCGTGACAACCATGGGTCAAAGTTTATTATAACTCCCAATACCTGAGTGATCAGCTTGTCGACTTGTCTCCAGAGGGTTACACTGAGGGGGCCACCATATAGGGAGAAAGGTCCCCTGCATCCTGCAGCCTTTAAAGCAGAGGCAGAAATGTTGGCCGTCAATTTTATACCGCTTCTCATGGGTCACGTACCATCTGTACTGTAGGTTATACTGTGGCTATTTTCCTTAATAACCATGTAATACCCCTTTCCTCCTCCTTGGGGAGATGTGCGTGTTATGGGTGTTATGGTGCTACCTGTTTGGCATAAAGTGGGCCTAAGCCTCCACGCTTGGGGAGTTGGGGGTGGCTGGTGCAGCGCCTCCACCCATGAGGATCCCTGCGTTGGCGGGATAGCCCCTGACGGGAACCGGTATACCTATTTAGTATACCTCCAATAACCACAACCTATTTACTATGGTCCCATAGTCTCCTGATATCACAAAATACACGATATAGATTATGACAATACAGTAACAGTATTCCCCAACGTACCGAGGGTGCCCTGGGCACCTAGAACCCAAAGTCCACAGAACATTCCTATCCAAATATATGTGAGGGCAGCGCTACCCTCCTGTGGAATGCTGGTGCACGTGATGGTACCTTTCTGGCTATTCGATTACACCAGCGTGGTCCCACGATGCAGGGCCTTCAACACAATCCCCTTCTCGCCTTACGTCCGTCCGGTAGTACCACGGGATTGATTCCATCAGGCCTGGGGAATCCTCCACTGCCATTCCATCTGCTCCGCTGAATCGTTCGTATACTAAGGTGCAAATCCCTCACTATAAGCTGGCCTTACAATACATCCACTACCGTGTGGGGAAAACTACCTGGGTCCTACCAGGGAACGGGTCTGGCCTAGTCCAGGGGGCTTGACTAGCTCCCCGGACACTATCTCTCCCTTTACCGGCTCCGTCAGGACTGACACACCGCCTCCAGTCCGTGGAGGAAATCCTTAACAACAGGACCTCCTCTTCCTGCAGCACCAACCCCAAAATGGCCACTGCCTTACACACAGTCCTTATGTATGTGGTGGCGCCAAATACAACATGGCCGACGCAGCTCATTCAAACCCTCCCGAGCGATGGGACCACTGCCAGGAAGGAGGCAAGGGAGGGTACCCTGCTACAGCCGTGTTGATCAATATTCTCATAGTAGCTTCCCAGATTTCTATCCACTCTTGTGATTGTAGCGCTTTTCCTAGGTCCAGTTTCAGCGGTCTAACATTTATCGTCTTAGTTAGTGTTATTTGATTCAAATCATACCATACAGCGATAGGTGCCACATACCATACAGCGATAGGTGCCACATACAGTGGTCTGGGATAGTTGGGCGGCTTTGCAGTAGGCCGATAAGCAAGGAACCGCCAGGCCCCCCCCCCCCCTTCTCGTAGTTTGTAAACTAGGTTTCTTTGTACACTCAGGCGTTTCCCCATCTAGAGAGCATAATAACTTCCCTCTATTTCTTCTTTTTTTTTTATCGTTGAATTTTTTTTATTACATTTTCCATAGCAAAACATATAACATTTCAACAAGACAACAAAATAGCAGTTTACACCGATCACAATAATAATAATAGCCTGTTCTTGTATAGCGCTGCTAGTTTTACGTAGCGCTTTACAGAGACATTTTGCAGACACAGGTCCCTGCCCCGTAGAACTTACAATATATGGGATTTTTTTGGTGCCTGAGGCACAGGGAGATAAAGTGACTTGCCCAAGGTGACAAGGAGCCGACACCGGGAATTGAACCAGCTTCTCCTGCTTCAAACTCAGTGCCAGTCACTGAGCCCCTCCTTCTCCCTCAATACTGAATACAATATTCCTTTACATTTAACAGTGCACTAAACCTGTAAATAATATATTAAAAATACTTCTACTTTAGACAATGACCAAACGAAATTTACATCTTAAAATCGATGAATCAGTCCTCTATTTCTTTTAATGGGACTGAAATTGGGAGTGATCGCAAGAAGAGGTACATTATTTTGGAGAATAAAGTCATTGTGGTTGCATCGATTCGATCAATCCAGCATATGGAATACTGTATTTGTCCCAAGTCTCTAGATTTTTTTTTTTAATGGCTGAAAAATGTAGGGGTAATTTATGGAGTATAGCGTCCTTTAAGGAGCTGTAATACCCCAAGATAAATCAAGCACTTTGGGTCCAAAATGGAGAAAAATGAATGTAGTTGTGTCTGCTGAGAGAGATGCTCAGTGCTTCTGCTTTGCTGGGGCTGACTTTAAATCTTGAGAGCAGTTCTAAAGTCAGTGATTTAACTTAAAGGTTATAAAGGTTTGATAGGGAGATTAAACGTTTAGAAAATGTCATTAATATGCCGTCTGCAAACAGACTGATGTTGTAGTCCTGATTCTTAACTCTTACTACCGTAAATTCTGTGTTGTTTCTTACCGCTGTTCCTTGGACAGTGCAAACAACCCTATCTCGTTCCATTTTTGATTGGGAGAACACTAGAGGTGAAACCTAAGATTCTTTACAGTTACTGAAGGAGAATGGCATGGTTTGTTTATTAAATCCATATGCTTTCAATGTTGTGAATATGTACATCCAATCCACCCTGTCAAAGGCTCTCTCAACATCTAGCAGGAGGAGCATCATCGGAGACTTTTACCTCTGGGAGTGGGGGATTAGGTTTACAACTCTTCGGACATTGTCTGGCACTTGTCTGTTCGGGATAATGGCAGCCTGGTGGTGGACCAACTGAGATATCTTTCAATCCACCGGCGAACACTTTTGCAAGCAGCTTAACATCCGCGCTTATCAGTAATATGGGGCTATAATTTCCCCAGTTCAACACATTTCCCCCTTCCTTAGGTATGAGAGTTTTAGTTCCTTCTAGCATCCAGGCTGGGAGATCGTTGCACCAGGCCTCAAAGTGAAACAAATTCACCAAGTGTGGAAGAATTACTTCTAGTATAACCCAGTATACCCATCAGGGGATTTTGAGATTTTTAATTGCTAGTTCTAGCTCATATTTAATTTTTCCAAAGCTGCTTTGTTTGGTTTAGGAAGGTTGCAATCTTTTAGAAAGTCCATCACTAGATCACTCTATGCAGTCAGCCCGGGCATCTACATAGGTGCCGGGATGTCTGCATAGATTCCGTAGATCAAAGGGGAGAAGGGAAGTCCAGAGGTGCCAGGACAGTTTGGTAAGCGGGGTAGTGCAGAGTGCCAAAGTCCGAGAACAAGGAATTCCCCCGCAGGGAATGTACTTGGACTGCCAGACCTGGTGGAGCCTGCCCAGTGGGAGGCAATGGGTTGGCTGGGAGAAGCCGCTGGACGTAGGCGCGATTCCCATTGGCCAATTCATATTTCCCCACTCACCTGGCTTTCTGAGCTGACTCGACACACCCCCTCCACTGACGTCAGCCGCCACGCGATCCCCCATTCTGATTGGCTGGCTGAGTTAGGATCTGTTCTCTGATGGGTCGCTAGCCTGCTCTCCGTGTTAAAAATAGAACAGAGGGGTCTATGTAAGGAGGCTGCCCGATCAGAGAACCAGCCCATCTAGTGGCTTGAGTCGGTGAAGCGGAGGCGGGCGTTTCAAAGTTGTTCTGTTGTGAATAGCAGACCAACCGGCTTCATTTTTGGAGCTAGGAAAGCCTGCCCTGCAGGGACCAAGTCAGGCGCGAGGACCAAATTCTGAGAATAGAACGTAGCGGTTACGGTTGGGTAGTCTCCCCGAAAAGAGTACCAGGAAGTTCGGGACTAGGTCCCGAGCAGGGCAAGCCTTCTGAAGCAGGCGCCCAGCACCTATTTGAGGCTAGTTTTCACCCGCAGACCCCCAGTAAGTGTGTATTCCTTCTGTATTTTGTATATCTATTGTGTGTACGCGGGTTTCACCCGAATCAACCTCATTTTATTCCACTACCTTGTTTTGCCTAGTGAATGATCCCAGGAGGTCAAACGTGTTACAAGTGCTGGTCTCCGTGACAGGCTTATGGCCGCAGTGTAGGGTTGCGTGATAACATGTGGGAGAGGAGTTGTGATCGCGGTGTTACCATGGTGCCGGAGTGTGCGTGTGTGTGTGGAGGGGTGGGCGGATATGAGAATATTTGAACTTGCTGTGCTGTCAGAGACTGGAGCTGCAGACTCAGACACGCTGCTCTCATGCTACTCTCTGCAGGGAGGGAGAGGGAGAAGCGTCTGACAGCTCCATGTCCTGAGACAGCATGAGAGAGAGATCAGGAATGCAGCATGACAGGTCACACTCCCTCATCTCTAGTTCTTAGCTCCTTCATGCACCCTCCCCGTGGGTTTCTTAAACCCTTCCTCCCCATGGGACTCACAGCCCTTTCCTCCCCCTCTTCCCTGGGATTCTTAAGCCCCTCTTACCTCCCCATCTCCCCCCCCCCCCTCCCCCAGGAACCTTAACCCCATCTTCCCTGGGACTATTATACCCCGTTCTTTCTCCCCCCCCTGGGACTCTTCCTCCCACACTGAAAACTCTTCCTCTCCCCTGAGACTCAACAGCCACCCACAACAAAAATGCTCAACTTTCTCCTTAACCCCTCTGCCCCATACCTCCTAATCCTTTCTCCTCTGATGTTTTGTTAATCCTTTCACTACCAAAGAATATATTTATTTTCCAGAAACTCTCCTAACTCAGCAAGTCATGTATTATTTTCAATTGTAGTGGTGGTGCAAATCAGGAATTTTAGAGAGATAAATTACAAAAGAACAAAGATCTCTGTTGATGTTTTCTGTTGATCTTTGTATTGATGAGGTTATTAATATTTAACCTTTATTAGGCATGTGTTAAAATATAATCAGCATTTTTCATAAAACACAAACATAGGTGATAATATTATATACAGTGAATAAGCACAAAAAAAATGTGATTAAACCGAGGAAAAGTAATTAAATTGTAATCCCCATTTGTTAGAGATGTTGGTATATTGTGCCTGTAGCTGTTAGAGCTGGTTAAACTCAAGCTGCTAATTTCAAAACAATCTAATATCAAGTTGAATTCATAGATGAAAGAAATGATGCTGGTATTATGCTATCATCTATTTTGGTCAAATTGTATAATGTGTATAATTTTCCTACAGTCTATATTAGACTAAATCTGAATAACAGGTTAGCCAGTTGTATTTAACCATATTAACCAGGCTTAAATGTAACCCCTGTTGTAGTAGGGCTAATATAAAGTTTCTAGAAGGCTTTATTAGAATACTAGCTGATATACCCGGCGTTGCCCGGGCGTGGAAGGGCAGGGGGCATGGAGTGGAAGGGCGGGACGGGGAGGGGCGTGGAAGGGCGGGGGGGGGGGGGACAAGGGGCGTGGAGGGCCAAAGGTCGGGGGGCAAAGGGCAAGGGAGGGGCAAAGGGAGGAGGGCGGGGGGGGGCCAAAGGGCAGTGAGGGGCGGGGGGCAAAGGGCAGGGAGGGGTGGGGGGCAAAGGGCAGGGAGGGCACGGGGGCATCACAGGCACCCAGACACAGGGGGCATCACAGGCACCACTGACACAGGGGGCCATCACAGGCACCCACTGCACACAGGGGGCATCACAGGCACCCAAGTGACACGGGGCATCACAGGCACCAAACTGACACGCGGGGCAGTATCCACAGGCACCCACTGACACGGGGGCATCACAGGCACCCACTGACACAGGGGCATCACAGCCACAGGCTGCACCCACTGACACAGGGAAGTTCACAGCCACAGGCTGCACCTTGTCCCACAGACAGAGCTGCACCCACTACCAGGCTAAGGACAGACCCACTCACGTCCTGTACAAAGGCCGTGGCACTTACACACCCCCTGCACTCAGGCCGCGGGTGGCACTGACCTGCCGGTAGGCGCTGTCCGTGGGGCTGAAGTCGCTGCCCCCGAGCCGCAGGGAGAGCTGCAGGTGTGGGAACCCAAGCAGCCAGTACACCCACCAGGGAGGCAGGTATTCCACGCGAGACATCCTCCCACCCGCGGCAGGCGGGTCACAATGCGGAGAGTGCGGGGAGCGGACACAGCGGCATCCCGGGGAGGAGGAGAGCGCGGGGGCGCGCGCACACAATTGAGAGCCGTGGTGAGGTGAGAGTCCCCCGCTGTGTCCCGGGCGCTCGCTCCGCTCCCCCGCTGACTGTAGCGGCGCCGGAGGGGTGGGGGGAGGAAAAAGCGCGGGAAACCGGGAGACCCGGGGAGAGGAGGAGGTGCGCGCGGGTCCCGATGAGCGCCGCGCACTGCGGCTGTGATGAGTTGGATTTCAGGCTGATGTTCGGGGAGGAAGCGGCGGAGCCTCCGGGACCGGCGGGTAAGAGGTGTGTATGTGTGTGTGTGTGGGGGTAAGAAGTGTGTGTGTGTGGGTAAGAGGTGTGTGTGTGTGTGTGTGTTGGACCTTTGGCCCGTCACTCCGCCTCAGGCCAATGAGAGGTGTGCCGGGGCGGGCGGGCCAAGGGACCAATCAGGTTGCCGCTAGGGACAGTGCAGACAGGGACACTTTCAGAAATATATAGTAAGATAAAACGTAGCCAGTTGTACAGCAGTCGCTAAGAATCACTTAGTGACTAAAGATTGCTGTAAGAGCGGTGACGTCACCAGCTCGCCAAGCATCGGCGCCCGGGTGTCCTGTCTATTTTGCAAGCGCGCGCGCGGGGGGTGGGGGGGGGGGGGGGGGGGGGGGGAATTGGGGCGTGTTGAGCGCGCTTCAAACTCTCTTTTTTTTGTCTCCCCAAGTGCCAAGCTTGGGAGAGCGTGCGTGCCCACGCACGAGCGCACCCTGTGAGCGGGGACGGGACAATTGAAATTGCAGGAACTAAACTCTGCAAGCAGTGCGCGCTCAGCGCTAGCGTGGACGCAGCCTAAATGGCTCTATGGGAGTATAAAATATAGCCAGTTACACAGCAAATGCTAAGGATCACCAGACGACTCCAGTAAGTATCCTTGCTATTGCCACAGTTGCCTAGCGTGGCTGTTTATTTCTCTACTCCCATAGAGTATAATCACTATATTGCTGAATAGTGGTCTTCTATTAGCTGATTCTAGCTCAAATAAAGATATACTGTATAAGCCGTGTACTTGCTATTTTGGTACATTATAGGCTGTTTGAGTATGGCACTGTTTTCTAAACACTCATTACTATCTTGCTTATTCTCCGTCGGGAACAGAGCCTCTCGGAGGAGCTAGTAAGATGTCCGTACACCTCGGTATATCACATGACTAACGCACTGACGTCAGAACGGCCTACCAAAGAGGCAGCAGGGCATGGCAGGGAAATTTCATTCAAAACCCTCTTGTAACAAAAGGGTTAATCCCTTCATTCACAAAACCCTTCCCATGTCTGCACTGCACCTTTTCTCACTCTGCTCCCAACGCCCTAACATCCCCCCCATTATCCCATCACTCTCACCCTTAGATACTCCCCCCACTTAACACATTTAATTTAGAACATGTTAAAAAACATATAAAACATTGTTTGTATTTTTAACATGTTATAAATGAAAGGTGTTTTTAAATGGGGGGAGTATCTAAGGGTGAGAGTAACGGGGTGATGGGTGGGTGGATGAGGAGTATGTTCGGGTGATGGGAGCAGTGTAAGTGAGAAAAGGTGACAAGCAGACACGGGAAGGGCCTGGAAAAGAAGGACACGGTGTTCGAGTAAATCTAAAGAAAATGCTTTTATTTTCAACACTTTATTTCGATTTTACTAGAACATTTTCGGGCTTTTTTCCCAAATACAACATTTATCACGATTTAGATACCGCTTTATCGCAATAAACTTATTGATATTGTTATTGTGGGATTTTTCTGTTATCTCCCAACCTTATCACACTGTGCCGGAGTGGCCTTATGGCATATATGCTGGTGTTTTACAATTAATTGGCATCCATCGTTCTGGTGCTAAAATGCATAAAATAAATGTGCTGTGTGTGTTACTATGTACCTGCTGAAAGGTCCGTATCAGACCTGAAACGCCCCTCCTCCTCTGTTCTTGGCTGTCACAATAAATAATAATAATAGCATGTTCTTGTATAGCGCTGCTAGTTTTACGTCACGCTTTACAGAGACATTTTGCAGGCACAGGTCCCTGCCCGTGGAGCTTACAATCTATTTTCTGGTGCCTGAGGCACAGAGAGATAAAGTGACTTGCCCACGGTCACAAGGAGCCGACACCGGGAATTGAACCCCTGCTTCACACTCCGTGCCAGACAGTGTCTTTACTCACTGAGCCGCTCCTTCTCCCAGGTTCCCCTGCTTCACACTCAGTGCCAGTCAGTGTCTTTACTCACTGAGCTGCTCCTTCTCCCAGGTTCCCCTGCTTCACACTCAGTGCCAGTCAGTGTCTTTACTCACTGAGCCGCTCCTTCTCCCAGGTTCCCCTGCCTCACACTCAGTGCCAGTCAGTGTCTTTACTCACTGAGCCGCTGCTTCTCCCAGGTTCCCCTGCTTCACACTCAGTGCCAGTCAGTGTCTTTACTCACTGAGCGCTCCTTCCTCCCAGGTTCCCCTGCTATGCCACTCAGTTGCCAGTCAGTGTCTTGACTCACTGAGCCGCCCTTTCTCCCAGGTTCCCCTGCTTCACACTCAGTGCCAGTCAGTGTCTTTACTCACTGAGCCGCTCCTCTCCCAGGTTCCCTGCTTCACACTCGTGCCAGTCAGTGTCTTTACTCACTGAGACCGCTCCTTCTCCCCAGGTTCACCCTGCACTTCACACTCAGTGCCAGTCAGGTGTCTTTACTCACTGGAGCCGCTCTTCTCCCAGTCCCCTGCTTCACACTCAGTGCCAGTCAGTGTCTGTACTCACTGAGCCGCTCCTTCTCCCAGGTTCCCCTGCTTACACTCAGTGCCAGTCAGGGTCTTTACTCACTGAGCCGCTCTTCTCCCAGTTCCCCTGCTTCACACTCGTCCAGTCAGTGTCTTTACTCACTGAGCCCTCCTTCTCCCAGGTTCCCTGCTTCACCACTCATGCCAGTCAGTGTCTTTACTCACGAGCCGCTCCTTCTCCAGGTTCCCCTGCTTCACACTCAGTGCCAGTCAGTGTCTTTACTACTGACGCAGCCGCTCCTTCTCCAGGTCCCTGCTTCAAACTCAGTGCCAGGCAGTTCTTTACTCACTGAGCCGCTCTTCTCCCAGGTTCCCTGCTTCACACTCAGTGCCAGTCGAGTCTTTAACTCACGAGCCGCTCTTCTCCCAGGTTCCCCTGCTTCACACTCGGTGCCAGTCAGTGTCTTTACTCACTGAGCCGCTCCTTCTCCCATGTCCCTCTTCACACCTCAGTGCCAGTCATGTCTTTAACTCAGTACTGAGCCGCTTCCTTATCCCAGTTCCCCTGCTTCACACTCAGTGCCAGTCAGTGTCTTTACTCACTGAGCCGCTTGTCTCTCCCAGGTTCACGCCAGCTTCACACTCATGGCAGTATGTCTTTACTCACTGAGCCTCCTTCTCCCGGTCCCCTGCTTCACACTCAGTGCCAGTGTCTGTTCTTTACACACTGAGCCGCTCTTCTCCCCAGGTTCCCCTGCTCACACTCAGTGCCAGTCAGGGTCTTTACTCACTGAGTCGCTGCCTTCTCCAGGTTCCCCTGCTTCCACACTCAGTGCCAGTAGTCAGTTTGTCTTTACTCACTGAGCGCTCACCTTCTCCCAGCTCCTGCTTCACAATCAGTGCCAGTCAGTGTCTTTACTCACTGCAGCCGCTTCCTTCTCCAGGTTCCCCTGCTTCACACTCAGTGCACAGTCAGTGTCTTACCATGAGCTGCTCCTGTTCTCCCAGGTTCCCCTGCTTCACACTCAGTGCCAAGTCAGTGTCTTACTCCTGATCCGCTCCTTCTCCCAGGTATCCCCCTGCCTCACACTCAGAGTGGCCAGTCAGTGTCTTTTCTCACTGACGCCCTGGTCCTTACTCCCAGGTCCCCTGCTTCACACCAGTGGCCAGTCATTGGTCTTATCCTCACTGACGCGCTGTCTCCTCGCCCACTGGGTTCCCCTGCTTCACACTCAGTGCCAGTCAGTGTCTTTACTCATGAGCCGCTCCTTCTCCAGGTTCCCCTGCTTCACAGGCTACGGGGCCAGTTCAGTGTCTTTACTCACTGAGCCGCTCCTTATCCCAGTGTTCCCTGCTCACATCGGTCGCCAGTGTACGTGTCTTACTCACGGAGCCACTCCGTCTCCCAGGTTCCCTGATTCACACTCGGTGCCACAGTGGCAGTACAGGAAAATGTCGTTACTCACTGAGCGCTCCTTCTATCCCAGGTTTCCCCTGCTTCACACTCTGGTGCCAGTCACGGTCTTACTCACTGAGCCGCGCTTTCTACTCAGCGTTCCCCGATTCACACTCGATGCAAGTCAGGGTCTTACTCACTGAGCCGCTGCTCTCAGGTTCCCCTGATTTCACACTCATGCCATGTCACAGTAGCTTTACTCACTGAGCCGAGCCTTCTCCAGGTTCCCCTGCTTCACACTCAGTGCCGTCAGTTGACTTTACTCACTTTGAGCCGCGTCCCCGGGAATTGACCCCTGGCTTCACACTCCAGTGCCCAGATCAGTGCTTTACTCACTAGCCGCTCTTTCTCCCAGGTTCCCGCTGCTTCTACACATTGTCCAGTGCCATCAGTGATTGTTACTCCACTGACGCGCGCTCCTTCTCCCAGGTTACTGCTTCACACGTCAGTGCCAGTCAGTGTCTTACTCACTGAGCCGCTTCCTCTCCCAGGTTCCCAGCTTCCACACTCAGTGCCAGTCAGTAGTTCTGTACTACTGAGCCGCTCATTCTCCCAGGTTCCTTCTGCTTCACCACTGCAGTGCCAGTCAGTGTCTTTACTCATTGAGCCGCTCCCTGTCTCCCAGGTCGCCCGCTTCCACTAAGATGGCCAGTACAGTATCTTTACTCACTAGGCCTGCTCCTCTCCCGGTTCCCCTGCTCACTAATCAGTGCAGTCAGTGTCTTACTCACTGAGCCGCTCCTTCCCAGGTTCCCCTTGCTTCACCACTCGGTGCCAGTCAGGTGCTTTACTCACTGAGCCGCTCTTATCCCAGGCTACCTTGCTTCACACTCAGGTGCCTAGTCAGTGTCTTCACTCACTGAGCCTTCGCTCATTCTCCCCAGGTTCCCCGATTCACACTCAGTGCCAGTCACGTATCTTTGTACTCACTGAGCGCTCCGATTCTCCCAGAGTTCCCTAGCTTCACACCTCAAGTTGCCATGTGAGTCTTTATCACTGAGGCCGGCTCTTCTCCCCAGGTTCCCCTTGCTTCACATCTCAGTACGAGCTCGTCGTGTCTTTACTCACTGAGGCGCTCCTTTCTCCCAGGTTCCCCTGCTTACACTCGAGTTGCATCATGTCAGGTCTGTACAACTGAGCGACTACACTTCTCCCAGGTTCCCCTGCTTCACCACCAGTGCCAGTCAGTGTTTTTACTTCACTGAGCCGCTCACTTCTCCCCAGGGTCCCCTGCTTCAACTCAGTGCCAGTCTTATGTGTCTTTAGCTCACTGAGCCGTCCTTCTCCCAGGTCTCACCTCCTTCACACTCATTGGGGCCAGTCGGTGTCTTTACTCACTGAGCCTGCTCCTCCCAGCGTTTCCCTGATTTCACAACTCGGTGCCATGTGTGCTTTACTACAATGAGAGCTCTCGCTTCTCCCAGGGTGTCCCTGCTTCACCACTCAGGCCAGTCATGTGTCTTTACTCACTGAGCGCTCTTCTCCCGGTTCCCTGCCCCTGCTTCAATCTCAGTGCCAGTCAGTGTCTTTACTCACTCGAGCCGAATGCTTTCCAGGGTCACCTGCCTCACACTCAGTTGGGCAAATGTCAGGTATTTACCTTCATGAGCGCTGGCTGCTTCTCTCCAGGTATCCCTGCTTCACACTCAGTGCCAGTCAGGTTCTTTATTACTCACGAGCCGCTCCTTCTCCCAGGTTCCCCTGCTTCACAATCAGTGCCAGTCAGGTGTCTTTACACTGAGCGCTACCTTGCTTCCAGGTTCCCCGCTTCACCTCCAGTGCCAGTCAGTGTCTTTACTCACTGAGCCGACTCCTTCTCCAAGTTGATCCACCTGTCTTCCCACTCAGTGCCACATCAGTGTCTTGGTATCACTATGAGCCGCTACCTTCTCCAGGCTCCCCTGTTCACAATCAGTGTCAGTCAGTGTCTATACTAGTCAACTGAGCGCCCTTTCATCCAGGTTCCCATGGCTTCACACTCATGTGCCAGTCACAGTGTCTTACTCACATGAGCCGCTCTTGCTCTCCCAGGTTCCCCTGCTTCACACTCAGTGCTGCCAGTCAGTGTCTGATACTCATGAGCCTCTTCTGCGCAGTCTCCTGCTTCTATCAACTCAAGTGAGCCAGATCAGTTGTCTTTACAACGAGCCGCTCACTTACTCCACATGGCCCATTGTTCACACTCAGTGCCCAGGTCTGTAGTACTACATGAGCCGCGATCTCTCCCAGTTGCCCCTGATTCACAACTCTAGTGCCGAGTCAGTAGATTTACCATCTGAGCCGGCTCTCTATCCCAAAGAGCTGTCCCTTGTCCTTCACACTCACGGTGCCAGTTCAGTTGTCTTTACTATCAACTGAGCCGCTCGCTTCTCCCAGTACCTGCTTCACACTCAGTAGCAGTCAGTGTCTTATCACTGAGCCGCTCCATTCTACCCAGGTTCCCCGGCTTCAATCAGTGCCAGCCAGTTGTTTTACCATAGAGCGCATCTTTCCCAGGTTCCCCATGAACTTCACACTGCAGTGCCAGTCCAGGTTGATCTTTACTTCTGAAGCCGCATCTATTCTCCCGGTTCCTGCTTACACACTCATGTGCCAGTATCGTGTCTTTACGCACTGAGCTCGCTCACTTCGTCCAGGTTCCCACGCTTCACTCGAGCAGTTCAGTGTCTTACTCACTGAGCCGCCTTCCTCTCCAGGCTCCTTGCATCACACTCTGGTGCCGATCAGTTGTCTTTAATCCTACGTGCAGCCGCTCCTTCTCCAGGTTCCCTGCTTCACACTCAGTGCCGCAGCAGTATCTTTACTCACTGTAGCCGTCCTTCCTCCAGGTGCCCAGCTTCACACTCAGTGCCAGCAGTATCTTATAAATCACTGAGCGATCCTTCTCCCGGTTTCCCCTGACTGTCAACATCTCAGTGCTACAGTCAAGAGTCTTATACTCCAATGAGCCCGCTCCTTCTCCCAGGTTCCCTGCTTCCCACTCATCCGGGGTGTTTTGCTCACTTTTGAGGACTTCTGATCCAGTCAGTGTCATTACTAACTGAGCCGCTCCTTCTCCCAGGTCCCCTGCTTCACACTCAGTGCAGTCAGTGTCTTATTTGTCACTAGCCGCCTCCTTCTCCCAGCTCCCCATGCTCCTCCAATACACTCGGTGCCAGTCTTTTTATTAGTGCTTTACTCAATGAGCCGATCCTTCTCCCAGGTTCCCCTGATTCAAACTCGGTGCCAGTCAGTGCCTTACTCACTGAGCCGCTGCCTTTATCCCAGGTTCCCAAGCTTCACCTCAGGCCAGTTCAGTGTCTTTAATCAATGAGGCGCTCAGCCTTCTCCCAGGTTCCCCTGCTTCCACACTGTGCCAGTCAGTTGATCTTTACTCACTAGAGCGCTGCTCTACACAGGTTCCATTGCTTCACACTCAGTGCCAGGTCAGTGATCTTTACTCATGAGCCGCTCCTTCTAGCCAGTGATCCCATGCTTCACCATTCAAGCTGCCAGTCGGTGCTTTACTTACACTGAGCCGCTCCTCTCCAGGTTCCCTGCTCACATCAGTGCCAAGCGGTGGTCTTTATCACTGAGCGCTCCTGATTATTCTCCAGGGCCCCGACGCTTCTACCTCCAGTGCCAGTCAGTGTCTTTACTCATGAGCCGCTCCTCACCAGACTCCGCTGCCAGCAGGTGATACGGCTGCCCTCTCCAGGCCCTCACACTCAGTTGCCAGTCAGTGTCTTTACTCACGAGCACGCGTCCTTCTCCCAGGTGACCCCTGCTCACACTCAGTGCAGTCAGGTCTTTACTCACTAGCGGGTGCTCTCTCCAGGGGTTCCCCATGTTAACACTCAGATGCAGTCAGTCGTCTGTACTCACGAGCCGCTCCTCTCCCAGGTTCCCTGCTTCACACCTCGTGCCAGTCGTCTCAGGCAGTGTCTAACTCACTGAGCGCTCCTTCTCCCAGGTCCCCTGCTTGCACATCAGTGCCAGTCAGGTGTCTTTACTCATGAGCCGCTCTTATCCCAGGGCTCCCAGCTTCACAATCAGTGCCAGTCAGGTCTTACTCACTGAGTCAGCTTCTTCTCCCAGGTTCCCGCTCACACTCAGTGCCAGTCCGTGTCTTTTACTCACTGAGCGCTCTCTCCAAGGTTCCCCCTGCACTTCACCACTCGTGTGGCACAGCAGATGTACGTAATCACTGAGCCGCTCCTTCTCCACAGGTGCCCCATGCTTCACACGATGGTCCAGTCAGTTTTGTCTTTACTCTAGCTGAGCCACTCCTTCTCACAGGTTCCTCGCTTCCACACTCTGATGCCAGCGTCAGTGTCTTACTCAATGAGCCCGTGCTTCCCTAGGTTCCCCTGCTTCACACTCAGGTGCCCAGTCAGTTGTCTTACTTCACGTGAAGTCCGTCGCGTTCTCCAGGTTCCCCGTGCTTCACACATCAGTTGCCAGGCAGTTTCTTTACTCACTGAGCCGCTGCCATCTCCAGGTTCCCCTGCTCACATCTCAGTGCCAGTCAGTGTCCTTTACTCACTGAGCCGCCCTCGTCCCAAGGTTCCCCTGCTTCAACACTCCAGTGCAGTCAGTGTCTCTTACTCACTGAGGCCTTTGCTTCTTCTTATTCTCCGAGGTCCCATGCTTCACACTCGTGCCAGTTCAGTTGGTCTTTACTCACGGGGAGCGCCCTTTCCCAGGCTCCCCTGCTTCACCATCAGTTCCAGTCAGGGTACTGTTTACTCAATGAGCAGCTCCTCTCCCAGGATCCCCTGCTATCACACTCAGTCGCCAGTGTTTCGTCTGTCATCACTGTGTTTTAGTTTTCCGCTCCATTCTCCCAGCGTGTCCCCTGGCTTTCTAGCTCAAGTGCCCCCGTTTTTTTTGAGTTCAGTGCTCTTTACTCACCTGAGCCAGCTCCTTCTCCCAGGTTCCCTGCTTCACAATCACGTGCCAGTCAGGGTCTTTACTCGCTGTGCCGCTCCTTCTCCCAGGCTCCCCTGCTTCACACTCAGTGCCAGTCAGTGTCTTTACTCACTGAGCCGCTCCTTCTCCCAGGTTCTCCTGCTTCCCACTCAGTGCCAGTCAGTGTCTTTACTCACTAAGCCGCTCCTTCTCCCAGGTTCTCCTGCTTCACACTCAGTGCCAGTCAGTGTCTTTACTCACTGAGCCGCTCCTTCTCCCAGGTTCCCTGCTTCACACTCAGTGCCAGTCAGTGTCTTTACTCACTGAGCCGCTCCTTCTCCCAGGTTCCCCTGCTTCACACTCAGTGCCAGACAGTGTCTTTACTCACTGAGCCGCTCCTTCTCCCAGGTTCCCCTGCTTCCCACTCAGTGCCAGTCAGTGTCTTTACTCACTGAGCCGCTCCTTCTCCCAGGCTCCCCTGCTTCCCACTCCGTGCCAGTCAGTGTCTTTACTCACTGAGCCGCTCCTTCTCCCAGGTTCCCCTGCTTCACACTCAGCCAGTCAGTGTCTTTACTCACTGAGCCGCTCCTTCTCCCAGGTTCCCTGCTTCACACTCAGTGCCAGTCAGTGTCTTTACTCACTGAGCCGCTCCTTCTCCCAGGTTCCCCTGCTTCACACTCAGTGCCAGTCAGTGTCTTTACTCACTGAGCCACTCCTTCTCCCAGGTTCCCCTGCTTCACACTCAGTACCAGTCAGTGTCTTTACTCACTGAGCCACTCCTTCTCCCAGGTTCCCCTGCTTCACACTCAGTGCCAGTCAGTGTCTTTACTCACTGAGCCGCTCCTTCTCCCAGGTTCCCCTGCTTCACACTCAGTGCCAATCAGTGTCTTTACTCACTGAGCCGCTCCTTCTCCCAGGTTCCCCTGCTTCACACTCAGTGCCAGTCATCAATACTGAATACATATTCTTTATTTAACAGTCCACTAAACCGTAATAATATATAAAAAAATATTCTACTTGAGACAGAACCCCAAACGAAATTTACATCTTAAAAGCGATGAATCAGTCCTCTATGTTCTTTTAAGGGACTGAAATGGGAGTGATCGCAAGAAAGAGGTCGGTACATTATTGTGGAGAATTAAAGTCATTGTGGTTGCATCGATTCGATCAATACAGCATAGTGGAATACTGTATTTGTCCAACCCAAGTAGTCTCTAGATTTTTTTGTTTAATGGCTGAAAAAATGTAGGGGTATTTATGGGGTATAGCGTCCTTTAAAGGAGCTGTACTACCCCAAGATAAAATCAAGACTTGGGTCCAAAATGGAGAAAGACAAAAATGAATGAGTTGTTGTCTGTGAGAGAGAGGCTCAGTGCTTCTTGCTGCTGGGGCTGACTGTATTAAATCTTGAGAGCAGTCTAAAGCAGAGTGATTTAACTTAAAGGTTATAAAGTTGATAGGGAGATTAAACGTTTTAGAAAATTCATTAATATGCCGTCTGCAAACAGACTGATGTTGTAGTCCTGATTCGTACTCTTACTAACCGTAAATTCTGTGTTGTTTCTTACCGCATGTTCCTGGGACAGTGCAAACCAACCCTTCTCGTTCCATTTTTGATTGGGGGGGGGGGGGGAGAGAGGGGGGAAGAATGGGGGAGAGTAGGGAAGGAGGAGAAAAAGGTAGTGAGGGAGAGAGAACAATAGAGGTGAAAAACCTAAGTTCTTTACAGTTACTGAAGAGGAGAATGGCATGGTTTGTTTATTAAATCCATGCTGCTTCAATGTGTGAATAGGTACATCCAATCCCACCTGTCAAAGGCTCTCTCCATCTAGCAGAGGGCATCATCGGAGGACTTTTACCTCGGGGGTGGATGGGATTAGGTTTACAACTCTTCGGACATTGTCTGGCACTACATTTCTGGTCTGGGGATAGATGGCAGCCTGGTGTTGGACAACTGAAGATATCTTTCAATCCCACCGCGCCGAAAAAACACATTTTTTGCAAGCAGCTTAACATTCCGCGATTAGTCAGTAATATGGGCCCTATAATTTCCCCAGTAACAAACACATTTCCCCCTTCTTAGGTATGAGAGTTAGTTCCTTCTAGCAGTCCAAGGTGGAGGCGTTGCCATACCCAGGCCTAAAAGTGAACAAATCACCAAAGTAATGTGGTGAGAATATACTTTCGAGTATAACCCGTATACCCATCAGGGATTTGAGATTTTTTTAATTGCTAGTTCTAGCTCTATTAATTTTTCCAAAGCTGCTTTGTTGGTTTAGGAGGTTGCAACTTTGAGAAAGGTCCATTCACTAGATCACTCTATGCAGTCAGCCCGGGCATCTACATAGGTGCCGGGATGGTCTGTTGCATAGATTCCGTAGATCAAAGGGGAGGGAGAAGGAAGTCCAGAGGTGCAGGAACAGTGGGTAAGCGGGTAGGGTTTATGCAGCTGCCAAAGTCCGGGAGAAACCGATTCCCCCCAAGGGAATGTACTTGGACTGCCAGACCTGGCTGGAGCCCCTGCCGCAGTGGGAGGCAATGGGTTGGCTGGGGAAAGCCGCTGGAACGTAGGCGCGGATTTCCCATTGGCGCAATCATATTTCCCCAACTCACCGGGCTTTCTGAGTGACTAGACACCACCCCATCCAATGACTTGTCATTAAGCGACACGCGATCCCCCATTCTGATTGGCGGCTGGAGTTAGGGATCTGTTCTCTGATGGGTCCGCTAGCCTGTCTCCGTACTGTAAAAATAGACAGAGGGGTCTATTTAAAGGAGGCGGCTCCCGATCAGAGAGAACCAGCCCATCTAGTGCTTGAGTCGGTGAAGCGGGAGGGCGGGCGGCGTTTCAAAAATAGTTGTTCTGTGGTGATAGCAGACCAACCGGTTCATTTTTGGAGCTAGGAGGAAGCCTGCCCTGCAGGACCAAGTCAGGCGCGAGGACCAATTCTGAGAATAGAAACGTAGCGGTTACGGGTTGGGTAGTCTCCCCGAAAAAAAAGAGTACCAGGACGTTCGGGACTAGGGTCCCGAGCAGGCAAGCCCTCTGAAGCAGGCGCCCCGATGCACCTATTGAGGCTAGTTTTCACCCGCAACCCCCAGTAGTGTGTTTATCCTCTGTTTTGTATATCTAAATTGGTGTACGCGGGTTTCACCCGAATCAACTCATTTTTTCAATACCTGGTTTGCCTAGTGAATGATCCCAGGAGGCAAACGGTGTTGTTACAAGTGAATGGTCTCCGTGACAGGCTTTGGCCGCAGTGTAGTGTTGCTGATGATAACATGTGGGAGAGGAGTTTGTGATCGCGGTGATTACAATGGGTGCCGGGACAGATGTGCGTGTGTGTGGGAGGGGTGGGCGGATATGAGGAATATTTGAACTTGCCTGTGCTGTCAGAGAATGAAGGGCAGAATCAGACAACCGCTGCTCTCATGCTTACTACTCTGCAGGGAGGGAGAGGGAGAAGCGTTGACAGCTCCCATGTCTGAGGACGATGAGAGAGAGAGCAGGAATGGCAGCATGACAGGTCACCACTCCCTCATCTCTAGTTCTTAGCTCCTTAAGGCACCTCCCCGTGGGTTTCTAAACCCTTCCTCCCCCATGGGACTCACCAGCCCTTCCCTGCCCCCTCTTCCCTGGAGGTATTAAGCACCCGTTGCTTACCTCCCATCTCCCCCCCCCCCTCCCCCAGGAACCTTAACCCCATCTTCCCTGGGATAGTATACCCCGTTCTTTCTCCCCCGCTGGGCTCTTCCTCCCACATGAAAACTCTTCCTCTCCCTGAGACCTCAACAGCACCACAACAAAAAGGCTCAACCTTTCTCATTAACCCCTCTGCCCCATACAGCCTAATCCTCTCCTCTGATGTGTTGTTAACCTTTCACTACCAAAGAATATATTTTTTCCAGAAACTCTCCTAACTCAAGCAGTCATTGTCATTATTTTCAATTGTAGTGGTGGTGCAAATCAGGGAATTTTTTTAGAGAGATATAAATTAAAAAAAGAATGAAGATCTCGTTGTTGTTTTCTGTATCTGATTGATGAGGTATGTAACTATTTTTAACCTTTATTAGGCATGTGTGTTAAAATATATAATCAGCACCGTTTTCATAAAAAAAACAAACATAGGTGATAAGAATTATATACAGTGAATAAGCACAAAAAAAATGTTTGTATTTAAACCGTAGGAAAAGTAATTAAATTGTTAATCCCATTTGGAGATGTTGGGATATTGTGCCTGTAGCTGTTAGGCTGGTTAAACTCAAGCTGCTAATTTCCAAAACAATCAATATCAAGTTAATTCATAGATGGAAAGAAATGACTGATGGGTATTATGCTATCATCTATTTTGGTCAAAAGTTGTATAATGTGTATAATTTTCCTAAGTCTATATGTAGAAAGATCTGAAAAAACAGGTTAGCCAAGTTTGTATTTAAACCATATAACCAGGCTTAAATGTAAACCCCTGTTGTAGTAGGCTAATATAAGTTTCTAGACGGCTTTATTAGATACTAGCTGATATACCGCGTTGCCGGGCGTGGAAGGGCCAGGGGGCCACATGGAGTGGAAGTGGCGGGACGGGGAGGGGCGTGGAAGGGCGGGGGGGGGGGGGACAAGGGGCGTGGAGGGCCAAAGGTCGGGGGGCAAAGGGAAGGGAGGGGCAAAGGGAGGGAGGGGCGGGGGGGGCCAAGGGGCAGTGAGGGGCGGGGGGGCAACAGGGCAGGGAGGGGTTGGGGGGCACAAGGCGCAGGGAGGGGCAGGGGCATCACAGGCACCCAGGACACAGGGGGCATCACAGCACCACTGACACAGGGGGCCATCACAGGCACCCACTGCACACAGGGGGCATCACAGGCCACCCAATGACACGGGAGGCATCACAGGCACCAAACTGACACGCGGGGCAGTATCCACAGGCACCCAACCTGACACGGCGGGCATCACAGGCACCCACTTGACACGGGCATCACAGGCAACCAAGGACAAGGGCGCACCAGCACACAGGGCATGACACACACTGACACAGGGAAGTTCACCAGGCCACAGGCTGCACCTGGTCCACACAGGACAGAGCCTGCCACCCACTACCAGCCTAAGGACCAAAGACCACCACGTCCGTATACAAAGCCGTGGCACTACCACACCCCCCCTGCATCAGGCGCGGGTCGGCCACTGACTGCCGGTAGGGTGAGATCCGTGGGGTGTGAAGTCGCTGCCCCACGAGCGAAGGAGAGCGCAGGTGTGGGAACCCAAGCAGACAGTACACCCACCAGGGAGGGCAGCGGTATTCCACGCGAGACAACTACCACCCGAGGCAGGCGCGGTCACAATGCGGGAGGGAGAGAGAGCGGGGAGCGGAAACAGCGGCATCCAGGGAGAGGAGAGCAGCGGGGGGCAAGCGCGGCACCACAATTGAGAGCACCGTCTTTTTTTGGGTAGGTGAGCAGTCCCCTACGCTGTGTCCCGGGCGCTCGCTCCGCTACCCCGCTGACTGTTTCTTGTAGCGGCGCCGGAGGGGCGTGGGCGGGAGAGGAAAAAGAGCGGGGAAACCGGGAGCCCCGGGAGGAGGAGGAGGTGCAGCTCGGGTCCCGATGAGCGCGAGCATGCGGCTGTGATGAGTGCGATTTAGGGCTGGGTGATGCTTCGGGGAGGAAGCGCCGGAGCCTCCGGGCGAGACCGGCGGGTTTAAGAGGTGTTGTATGTGTGTGTGTGTGGGGTAAAGAAGCTGTGTGTGTGTGGGTAAGAGGTGTGTGACATGTGTGTGGTGTTGGACTTTTTGGCCCGTCCACTCCGCACCTCAGGCCAATGAGAGTGTGCCGGGGGCGCGACGCCGGGCCAAGGGGCACCAATCAGGTGCCGCTAGGGACAGTGCAGGACAGGGACACTTTCAGAAATATATAGTAGATAAAACGTGAGCCGTTGTACAGCAGTCGTATAAAGAATCCATTAGTGACTAAATTGCTGTTAAGAGCGAGACAGGTGAACGTCACCAGCTCGCCAAGATCGGCGCCCCGACGGTTACTGTCCTGTATACTTTGTGCAAGAGCAGGTGTGCGCGCTGGAGGGGTGGGGGGGGGGGGGAATTTGGGGAGTGGTGAGCGCGTTCAAACTCTCTTTTTTTTGTCTCCCCAGTAGGCCAAGCTGGCGAAGCGTGCGTGCCCACGCACAGAGCGCACCTGTGGCGGGGACGGGACAATTTAAAATTGCAGGCAACTAAAACTCTGCAAGCAGTGCGCATCAGCGCTAGCGTGACGCAGGCCTAAATGGCTCTATGGTGAGTATAAAATATTAGCCAGTTACACAGCCAATGCTAGGATCACCAGGACACTCCAGTAAGTATCTTGCTATGCACACAGTTGCCTAGCGTGGCTGTGTTATTTCTATACTCCCAGAGAGTATAACACTATATTGCTGAATAGTGGTCTCTTTCTATTAGCTGATTCTAGCTCAAATAAAGAATACTGTATTTAAAGCCGTGTTTGTGTATCTTGTACTTGCATTTGGGACATTATAGGCTGTTTGAGTTAGGGAACGGTTCTAAACACTCATACTATCTTGCTTTCTCAGTCGGTTAATAATAGCATGTTCTTCTATAGCGCTGCTTGTTGTACAGAGACATTTTGCAGGCACAGGTCCGTGCCCCGAAGAGCTTACAATCTATGTTTTTGGTGACTGAGGCACAGGGAGATAAAGTGACTTGCCCAATGTCACAAGGAGCCGACATCGGGAATTGAACCAGGTTCCCTGCTTCACACTCAGTGCCAGTCAGTGTCTTTACTCACTGAGCCGCTCCTTCTCCCAGGTTCCCCTGCTTCACACTCAGTGCCAGTCAGTGTCTTTACTCGCTGAGCCGCTCCTTCTCCCAGGTTCCCCCGCTTCACACTCAGTGCCAGTCAGGGTCTTTACTCACTGAGCCGCTCCTTCTCCCAGGTTCCCCTGCGTCACACTCAGTGCCAGTCAGTGTCTTTACTCACTGAGTCGTTCCTTCTCCCAGGTTCGCCTGCTTCACACTCAGTGCCAGTCAGTGTCTTTACTCACTGAGCCGCTCCTTCTCCCAGGTTCCCCTGCCTCACACTCAGTGCCAGTCAGTGTCTTTACTCACTGAGCCGCTCCTTCTCCCAGGTTCCTCTGCGTCACACTCACTGCCAGTCAGTGTCTTTACTCACTGAGCCGCTCCTTCCCCTGCGTCACACGACAGGGCGGGCACAAGTCCCACTTTTATTTGCCGTTTCATATCAGTTGCAGTCAGTGGTCGTTAACACTGAGCCGCTCCTTCTCCCAGGTCCCCTGGTCACACTCAGTGCCAGTCAGTGTCTTTAATCACATGAGCGCTCTTCTCCCAGGTTACCCATGCCTCCACAATACAGTGCCAGTCAGTGTGTTCTGTACTAACCTGAGCCGCTTCTCCAGGTCCCCTGCTTCACACTCAGTGGCAGTCAGTAGTCTTTAATCACTGAGCGCTCTTCTCCCCAGGATCCCCTGTCTCAAACTCATTCTGTCCAGTGTCTTTACCTACTGAGCCTCTCCTTCCCAGGTTTCCCCTGACTTCACATCGCAGTGCACAGTCAGTGTCTGTACCATGAGACGGCTCTCTTCCCCGTGTCCCTTGCATTCACACTCAGTGCCAGTCAGGTGTCTTACTCACTGAGCGCCTGCTTCTTCCCAGGTCCCCTGCTTCACACTCAGTGCCAGTAGTGGCTTTACTCACTGAGCCGACTCCCTCTCAACCAGGTTCCCTGCTCCACACTCAGTGCCACAGTTCAGTGTCTGTACTAACTTGAGCCGCTCTTTCCCAGGTCTCCCGGCTTCACATCAGTGCCAGTCAGTGTTTTTTACTCTCATGAGCACGCTCCTTTCGCATGGTCCCTGCTCACACTAGTGCCAGTCCAGTTTTGTCTTTACGTCACTGAGCCGCTCCTTCTCACACAGCGTTCCCCTGCTCTCACACGCAGTGCCGTCAGTGTCTTTATCACTGAGCGCAATCTTTCCCAGGTTACCCTGCTGTCACCACTCAGTGCCAGTTAGGTATCTTACTCATGAGGCCGCTCTCTCCCCAGGCTCCCTGCTTCACACTCAGTGCCACGTCAGGTCTTACTCAGTGAGCCGCTCCTTTCACCAGGTCCCCTGCGCTCACATCAGGCTCAGCGCTTACTCACTGACGCGCACTTCTTTCCCAGTTCCCCTGCTCACACTCAGTGCAGTCAGTTCTTATATGAGTACCTTCAGTCTGACTACATTCGCAGCAGGTCTTCTCCTGACCGCCCTCTCCCGTCCGCTTCACACTCAGTTGCAAGGCAGTGTCTGTACTCACTGAGCCGCGTATTCTTCCCAGGCTCCCCTGCTTCACACTCAGTGCCAGCACTGTCTGTAATCCTGAGCGCTCCTTTCCCCGGTGCCGCACTTCACAACAGTGCAAGGTCCAGTGTCTGTACTCACTGAAGCCGCTCCTTCTCCCAGGTTCCCTGCTTCACACTCACGTGCACAGTCAGTTGTCTTTACTCACTTGAGCGCTCCGCTCTCCCAGGTCCCCGCTTCACACTCAGTGCCAGTCGTGTCTTTACTCACGTGAGCCGCTGCTTCTCCCAGGTCCCCTGGTCTCCCTCAGTGCCAGTCAGTTGTCTTTACTAACTGAGCCGCACTCCCTCTCCCAGGATCCCATGTCT